>CAHIKZ030004686.1:1160000-1182500 GCA_903632075.3 Acanthosepion pharaonis
TTCTGTCAATGGAACCAACTTCAAAACACTCCTGGCATTCCATTCCCAGCTACTTGGCGGCCTCGTCCTGTTGTAGCTTTTCGATTAAATTATTATTATTATTATTATTATTATTATTTAATTGTGCTTGTTCCTCCCTTCTTTAGTTCACAAGACCGTTACGCTCTGTCAATGCGGCATAAAATTGAAGTATTCGAGTGTAAAAATATATCACAGGCAATAAAAAAAGAAGTCACCCTGACATTTTATATTCAGTATTATTATCATCATTGTTGTTATTATCAGTAGTTGTAGTAGGAGGAGGCACGGTGGAGTAATGGATAGCGGCTTGGATTGAGGAATCGAAGAGCGGGCGTTCGAATTCCAGTCAAATCTATTACATTCACTTACGTGATAATATCCTTGGAAAATTTGTGAATCCTCTTCTTCTCCCTCCATCTATGGGTAAATAGCAAGACAGACTGGGTTCTATAGCCTTGGATGTCAACTGGTCTAGTAGAAAACCCGGTGTGGAGCCCCTAAGGCGAATGGACGGTACTTTGTGCTACATTCCGGCAACTCCTGCAGCCGCTCTGGTACCAAACTGTATTGGTTTATCCTCTCCTTTGGACTCTGCTTACAAGGCCGAGAGGGAGAACTAGACGTCTTGTAGCTACTCCATCGTCTTTTGAGACGGACGGATGCCGACTATTATTATTGCCATCCATCAAAACATTCTTGTGGTTTTGGTAAATATTTTCTGAATGTATTTTCCCCCAAACTACAGAATATATTCATTATTTCGATAGTCATATTTGTAGTATGAATTAAAATAATGTTTCTCGTTTAGAATGTTGATCATAGTAATCATTCTATTGCAATAGTTGTTGAAATTCTTCCGAGTAAACTGTCCCAAATTACAGGTGATCATTATTATAATTATTATTATAATTATTATTATTATATGTTGTCATTTTGATTTCCAAGTGTTGCGGGACGACAAGCAGGCGCTGCTAAACCCGCAAGCAGAAAAATTATGTACGGTAATATGATCGAAGCAAGGACAACAAAGGCAAGGATTTTAAAATCCAAGCCAAATTATATTTATTAATCTGGCAAAAGTATGTACATTAATTTTGGAGTTGTTCAGACGTGAAATTGGGGAGTGCCAGTCGAAGGACCGTTTGTTATGGATCAGGACGACAGCTCAGAAGCAGGCAGATGGAAAAGCTGTATCCGAGGTACAGATCGATCCTCGGATGTTCACCCGTAAGAGGACATCGTCGGCGTTCACGAAGAGAGACGATCGTAGTAGGCAGTGCCGAGGTAACCTGTTTGTCCTTAAGAGGGCGATCGCATACGAATGTGGTTTGGTAGTCTTTAGGAGGACTATCGCATATGAAGGTGGTTTGCGCTGCTGCAGCGTCCGGCTACTAGACTGGGAGCTCCTGGCTTAACTGGTGAAGACGGCTGCTTGTTAGGTTTGGCTTCTTCAGTTGTCAGCGACGAGGGTCGGCCAGGTTAAGGTGAGAGGTGGTTGGTGGAAGAAATCGCATGTGTTTATTTCGGCCGCGGTTAGTATCGTTGCCTGGTTAACAATATCTTTTGGTTGTCGACTAAAAATTGACTTCCACATTTTGAATGTACACATGGGTTTCATTCGGGCTGTTTTCGGAGGTGACGCCTTCAGATGTTTGAGTAGCCGGCAGTATATTCCGGCCGGGTACGATACAATCACTGTAATGCTTTTTATTTCCTTATAATTGTCTTTTATTATTGAACCCCATATTTAATGATTGGGCTTCCTTCATTATTCATTATTTAAGCCATTTTAAACTGAACGTAATTTATTTTTCAGTATAACAGAATAATCCACATATCTTAGGAAATTTGAAAACTTGATTATTTTGCATATATTATTATTATTTTGACAACGACCTATTGATATCATGGCTTTCTGTCTTACAGAATTAAGCCGAATCCATACGAAAATAAACCTAATGCCTCATCTGGTCGCTCTGCTCTATAAGTCACAATACGGCATCGTGGCTTTGACATGGGCTCGAATAATGGAATTTGATACTAATGATATTAGTGTAGATTAACCAAAGATTAGAATAAATGATGTACTTTGTAATAACTGCGAGATTTACTAACCAGAGCACTAGGGAAGAAGTTCTAGACATTTTCTAACCTTAATAAATATGGAAAAAGACAATAGCATTTGTAACTCCTTTTAGGGGTTAGCGCATTTGTTATTAAGAAAAGAATGCTAATCATTTAGGTACAGTATTTCTAGGTGAGTAGTTTACCTAGATATTCATTCATCTGTTCTGCTTGGTATCAAATATAATACCATATCAGAGACAAGCCATTTTCACAGGCTGTCTCGAGGAGACACAGATAAAGGATAAATACATTCTTATATTATCGAAAGATATAAGATCAGTAAAAATAAACAGTCTAAGCTTAGACTAGATATGATATACTATTATGCCACAAGAAAACATTACGACAAAACATTTCTTTCAATAAAGTCTCTTTGCTTGTTTTGAACAGGGAAATTCAAATCTGCGAATTTCCCTGATCAAAAGACCAGGTATATTTAATCGAAACAATAGGTACACACTATATAAAATGTTTATAATAATAACATTAAAACGATCAATTGAGTAATTATATATTAACATTCAAACACACAAAATACATATATACACATAAGTACACACAAACATAATATATATATATATATATATATATATATATATATATATATATATATATATAAAAGTGAACACAGAAGTCAACACTTAGAGGTGATAGTCTGTTTCATGCTAGATGCAATCATCAGGCCTTATATTTACACACGCTCTATCTCTGATATTGACCAATTTATCTCATAAATATAGCACATCCTAAGACTATATTTATTCATATGTATATATATATTATGTATGATGTGTGTGTGTGTTTGTTAAACTTTATATTAACCCATTTTTTCTTTTTATGTGACATGTCCCTTCAGGACGTAGACGATCATGGCTCTCCACTTCTCTCTATTCCTTGTAGCTCTCAATAAGCGTCGTCCCTCTTCCACCTCCCCCAGACAACGTTCTGTCATCCACTTGCTTAAGTCCACAAGATATGTCACGCGTTGTTTTCACTTCTTTCTTTCACTCTACCCGTGTGTATCTTATTCTCCAGACTCTCTTTCCTTATTATGTGTCCCAGAGACTTCAGCTGCCTCTTCCTCATGTTAAGTATAAGCCTCCTCCGTGTTTGCATCCTCTCTATTACCTCATAGTTGCTCACACGCCCGGTTCATGATATCCTAATCAATAATGGCCGAAAAAAAAAATGACAGACCCAATTTTTACACCTAATATAAAATTGATTCAATTCTGGCCGGCCAATGTTATGTGTTTTATTCACACAGTAACATGGGATCGTTAGACGGCTGAAACAGTTTCTGGATATGACATCATGGCAAACAGCAAAAATAAATTTAGCATTTAGCATGTCAAGCAAGCTTAACGCGATAAGTACAGAAATTTCAGATAAAGTAGCCATCTCAGAATTTTTTTCCCTCAAACAGAATTTCAAATGAAACTTTCCAAAGAAAGATTTATTTTCGTATAAAAATTTCTCTAGAGCTCAAATAAACTTCCAAGCTGAAAGATAAGACACACACACACACACACACACACACACACACACACACACACACACACACACACACATATATATATATATATATATATATATATATATATATAAACACAGTGCCACGTAAAGTAAACTAAAGGTTTAATGACGGAGCATACACACACATAAAAACACGCACGCACACACATAAACACACACACGCACACATATATAGTGTTAATTTATAATACTGTTTTTGAAACAAAAATTGCTGTTTTTCTGTGGTTTGCTGTTATATAGGCATTTGAAGCAAGCAGACTTTGTGGTAACGTGCTCAGTATCGAAGACAAAATTAATATGCAATTTTTTGTAAACATGAGTTAAGTGAAAAAATCCATATTAATTGTGCATATATATATATATATATATATATATATATATATATATATATATATAAAGTGTAAGCTAAGTTAATACCAATAACTAAAAATTTATATTTTAAAAGAGGGCTCAATACAGAGTAAAGCTCAATAACGGTAGTAATATTTATTAACAACTATAAAAAAACATGTTATGAACGGCTATTTAAATGCAATCATGTATCTTCACTGCAGGCGCTGGTGGGCAATTTAAATTGAGTTCCACTGCCTGAAGAAACACATACAGTTCAGAAACACAATTGCATTTAAGTATCCGCTTATAAATTGTTATAAATTGTTATATATATATATATATATATATATATATATATATATATATATATATATATATATATATATATATATATGTGTGTGTGTGTGTGTACGTTCCACGCTGCTGTCAATGGGTAGCGTATTCCTCTGTCCTGACAATTAAAACATGGAACTTTTTTAATGTTTATGTAGGTGTTTGCCCATAATGTTATTTTTCTTTCGCAGTTTATCTTTCATTTACTCATGTATTTTATTTCTTTTATTGCAAAAATTTTGCGCCAGTTTTACCAAGACATTGATTTATTCTCTCTCTCTTTTTCTCCATATATATATATATATATATATATATATATATATATATATATATATGAGGTTGAGAAGAATCATTCAAAGATTGACAATGCAGGAATGATACTACACTTGTGGGATTTAATATGCATTGATATCAAACTAACCCGTCTTCACTCTCGCATTGTCATATGTGACGTCATGATCTGCGACGCGATGTTCGCTTCCGCGACTCGTATCCACGAGTTAGTCGTTGCTTTGAAATTTTTCATGCAACAAATACGGACTATCATTATTGTTTCGTCCGTGTCTTGGTTGAAAATATTGAAAAGTAATTGTCATCTTTGACAATGTCTTATGTAAATGGAAATCTTAGATTGGTTTTAAACATATATCAATATGGTGATTTCATTTCGTCTTTCAATGATAATGTTATTAAGACAATATGAAAGGAACTTACTTAAAATAAAGAGACAAAACTTGTCTATATTATTTAACGAAACATGCATTAATATATATATATATATATATATATATATTCAGTTTTTATGGGGTTTTTTTGTCGTATCTGACACTCCAATCCAGATAGTGACTTGCATAAAAGACCACATATGTTGTAACTGAGAGGATATTGGGATATAGCTAGTGGAAGATTTGCTGACGCTTTTAGCCAATGTCGTTTGTCTGTCTTCCGGTTAATACGACTGATTACATAATTTCTGAAACACTCTGGCGCAAATATCTCCCTTTATTTCTCGACAGGATAATTCACTGGAAGTTAGCACATTGCTAGCTGAAAGGTTACTCTTTAGCTTGTCTTCCTACCTGAGACACAGTCATTCAACAGTTCTTTGTTCACCAATCACAAGTTTAGGGAATCGGATATAGGACCCAATTGTAGCAAATAAATGTAGAGTTCATTTCTTTAATCACTGCTTCTCATAACTTCGTTTGCTGTCTTAAACTTCGTTTTCTGTTTGGTTTTGATAGTATTTGAATAGAAAATCAACCCTAAATCATCTATATTGATTCAGTCTTATTTTATTTCTTGTGTCTTCTTTAATTTCCGGTTTATCTTTTTGATGCTGCTCATATTTAGTTCTGCTATTTTAACCGTTGCAAGTTTCGTCACATTTTATGTTTTGTTTTCTATTCGAGAACTGCATGAATGTTTACGAATGGATGAAATAAAAATATAAATATAATGATGTTAATTTAACTAACACTTCAATCTTTCTTTATTTCACTGATAAGCCAAGAATTGAAACTCTATGAAATATACCGTGTTGAACGATATTCTTAAAAACTGGTTGCATCACGCCACAAATTACCCCTTATTATTCTAAATATCGATCATTACAACGATCGATATAAGACTTTAGATTAAAACTTCAATTAGGTTCATTAAGATAGGAAATTTTATGAAATTTCTTTCTTAATTTGAAAGAATTAAAAAAAAAGCCGTTAATAGTATGTTCTTAAAATCTTGTCAAATAATATGTCATTTGGCCGATAAATGGTCGCTTTTTAATATTCCTCGAGGTAAGAGTTTGAAGAGAAAGTTACTTTGTTTTATGTTTACTACGGAGTTCAATCCTCACAAAATGCCCCATACTTATGGCCTTTTTCCAAGCAGAGTTTAATAATTAAAAATAATGCATACATAAATAACGTACAACTTTAAAATGTATAGAAACAGATATCTAATTAACTTAGGGTCATATAACTTGAAAGATTGGTTCGCCTAATATCGTCTAAGTTAAGCAACGATAAGCAAAGTCATTACCTAGATCAGTGATCACTTGGACATATACTGAGCTATATGCTTGGAGATGTGAGTGGAGTAATGGATAACGGAATTGGAAATCGATGAACCAAGATCTAATTTCAGCTGAGTCGATTATAGGAGTGATCCAGACAAGGAGCTTATTTTTTTATTACATCTCTCGCAGGATGGTAGACATAAATCCCACTCTTGAAAAAGACAGGGCGTCCACTCAATAATGGGCATCAAGAAAATGACACTTGAAATAGCGCGGACATAAATTTTCTTCTTCAAATTAAACAGAATACAGGTTTATTTTACAACAAATTCTGTATCGATCTGGAGCATGGAACTATGACATTTATTCCCAAAGTCGTAAGATATGAACACAAACCTATCATTATCGCATTTCCATGTGTAGTAAAATAAATTTATATGAAAATAAATCTTCTTCTTCTTCTTCTTCTTCTCAATTGTTATTATTATTATTATTATTATTATTATTATTATTATTATTATTTTCTTTGATTTCTGGCGTTTACACATTTCTTTCCGGGTCCCGCCCAGGGACCTAAGGTTAGAAATGGCGTCATGACACTTTCCACTGACAAAGAAAAAAAAAAAAAAAAAAAGAAAAAAGATTACATAGATAAAGCCCTTCGTAAGGTGTTGGCTGTACTTGTCAGAACAATTTTCTGTATCTCCTTGAGGCATGGACTTCCAGGAATCCCTTCAATTAGTCTACTGGAATCTTTTCCAACCAGTCCTAGGGGCTCCAACTACAACAGGGATTGTTGATGTTCCATATGCCACATTTTCGCGATTTCTATTTCAAGGTCCTTGTGCTTTGACAACTTTTTGAATATCTTCAAAGATACATTGCAGTCGGCAGGGACTGCCATATCAATAAGGAGGCACCGTTTTTGTTATTATTATTATTATTATTATTGTTATTATTATTATTATTATTATTCCTTCTGTTTTTTCTTCTTCTTCCTCATCCTCCTACTCCTTTTCTCACCACCACTACCTAATTCTAATGATTGTTATTATTATTCCTTCTTCTTACAAAAAAGTCATATCCCTTTAGGACTTAGACGATCATGGCACTCCATAGGATTCCGTTGTACCTCTTAGTAAATTCTTTTTTCCTGTCTTTCCTAAACTCTGTTCTGCTATCCATCGTTACGCAGGTTTATGAGCTGTTTGCCCCTGCCCAATCTTGCTTTCAGTCTGTCCTGTAGGGCAAATTCCTTAAGTCCTCTTTTTCCCTTATGAAACTGAGACATTTTTACTGTCTCTTTCTGACGATAATTAAAAGGTAATATTTCTCTCTATTTTTTTCTCAAACTTCTTAGTTCACGTGTTCAGTACATGTCATTCTTTAATTTATTTGTTTGACCTGAGATTAAATTTAAGAATTTATCGTTTTCGAGCTGCATCGTCTACGAAACTGAGAATAAACGTGATATTAAGGATGAAAACGATTTTCACCGAGGGTATAATATCCATAGTAAAGGAAGGAAATGTCCCATAAAATACAAGTTTGAAACATCAGAATTATTACTGAGCTTAAGTTATATTTTTCTTTACGTTTTTGAAGTCTTTTGTAACCAATGAACTTTTATTTTTACCTGTACAACAGAGAGGACGATCTATTTTACAAAATATTTTAATCGTCAGAAAAATTTTCTGCTTTCTATCAGCATGCCTAATGCTAACCTCAATGTGAGTTACTCATTGTCCCTTCTTGGGTTAATATTTTCCACTGGTATAAAGTGGAATGATTATATTGAATTAATTGCTAGCTCTAATTCTAAGAATATCGATTCTCTGGCGTGCTAGAAATCGTTGTTTTCAGAATTTATATATAAACCATTTATCAGTCGACTATACGTTCAGGCATGAAATGTTCCTGTTACATCAGGTCTGGTACTTCTGCGATGGAATTAAGCCTTTTTTTTTTTATAAAATAAATATAATCTGCAATGTTATTTGTCCTGACCTGGAATCTCGGCTTCTCTGAGTTTTCCACCACCGTAACGTAATTTTTTTGTACCTTTTCAATAAATATATTCATGGTAATAATTCTGATAAATTTTCCTCTTTGGTACCTAAACTTCATGAATTTAAATTTATTATTAGATTGGCTGCAATTTCTCAGCCTTTTACAGGTGAAATGGTTCGATAGAACCGTATGTCCTATATTAACATTTACATTTTTTCGCACTTCTTGCTTTGGGATCCCTCTTCTGGCGTCTGGTTTTTAAGACAACTTTGCTCTTCTAAAATGTAAATGCAATATCAATCGTTAAATTCTGTTTTAATAATGTCGATTATTATATCGATTTAATAACTACTTAATATTGTTTTCTCTTTTCTAATATAATGTTTTCTTTTTTCTTAATAATGTATTCTTTTTATTATATTTCCTCACAAGTAATTCTTTGTGTCTTTGTGGCTTTATTGCGTGACTTGGATCGATGTAATTAAAAATATTTTGTTCGCTTGAATAAAACAAATGCAATAAACACCCAGCTTGATCGTAATATTTTCTATTTGTGTAATTTAAAAATAAATTCGAAGAAACAATTTATAAAGTCATAATTTCAATAAATTTATTAACCTAAAAATCTTTTTAGCAACGCCGCAAAAAAAAAAAGAAAAAAAAAGAAAGCGAAATGATTTGTCAATCTTTTGTCCAAATGTAAAAAATATGTTTGTGTCTTGTGCTAATTAAAAGAACTTTTGAAAGAACAATCAGGTTTTTGTTTAAAAAAAATCTCATTTTAGGAAAATTAGATTAAAAAGGTATTAAAAATGAATTCCGTTTCCTGTAAATTGAGATTGATTAAAGCTTGGCCTCTCCAAACAAAAAAAAAAAAATATTTTTTTCTTTAAGAAAAACAGATTTAAATTGTTGCTTGTAATGGGATTCAGAACCTTCTGGGTATGCAATATGTGCCAGACATGTTTTGAACATCTCTTGGTTTTCCTCTCTTTCTCATTCGATCTCCTTTTTTTTTTCTCCCGATCTGCGTTCCTCCGGGGGGGGGAGCAGGCCAGCGGTAATCACATGACAAATGAACGTCGCTGATACAGAAAAAGCCATCGATCACTTTGGGGAAACGTACGAGTGGAGGGGCTGATGTGTTTTGAATCTCCCGGGGATCAACAGTGCTCTAAAGGGCTCATCAACCTTTGCCGACATCCAAATTACACACCATGTAATTGATCGATGAAACTTGCCAGTGAGAACGGGAAATAAAATCAAGCAAATAAAATGAGCGGCGTAAGCAAAAGGAAAAAAAAATACTTCGTAGGTTAAGGAATGGATAGTGGAAGGATAAAAGGGCAAAGGTATTGTCACTTTCTAAGAAAGGGGAATGATTGAAAGATAAGAGAAATAGCAACACTTAAAGGAGTGAATGAAAGACTGAAGCAATAGAATGAAAATCGAATGAAAATATTCTGAGACAATGAGAAAGACAGAATGTGGAGAGAAAAGAGATAAGGCATCAGATAGAAGTAGATACCTCTATAAAATATAAATAAATAAATAAGAAGACTGGGACGACATATATAACGACAAAGCTCAGTAGGGAAAAACATTACTTAATCGGAAATAGCTGGTTATTTTTTTAATGTTTCTTAACAATTCATCCTTGTCCATCCTGTTTTAAAAGTGTTCATTTCTTATTCATTCCACGTGGATATTGGACAATTTACGTATATTTAGAACGGCGTCGATTGGAGAATAAGCACTTAATTACGCACAGAAGAAAAAATTACCATGTGCGAATGACAAGGAATCACAGCAATCCCTTTCTCGAAGATGAAATCACTTGTTCGGAGACAGCACGTTTACGATCAGAAAAACAAACCAAAAACTGTGATAATTCTATGAAAATCATAGATGAACATTGATATTTCCGAATAAAGATTAAAAAAATAAAACAACCAGAACTGAAATATGGATATTTTTAAATATTTACATTATAATTTATTCTATTGTTTTTCGGTGGATGAATAGAATACATTTCATCATTTCACACTAAACAAGGTAATAGAGCCTCTATGACACTGGTTACTGAGAATGAAAGAATATGAAAAACATAATTTTTAATGTTAAAAGATAATAAAGATCAAGAATTAAGAAGGCAGAATGTAACAATTGATATTGAATTTAAATATTTGAAGATCATAGTTGACGGGAAAGCAAAACGAGAGCTCCACAAGCGAGAAGTGCGAGAGCATAAATTGCTTGCATATAATTTATGATTATATCTACTAATTTTAACTGTAAAATTCTTTGGGCTATCTAACATTATCGCACTGTGCTTAAATGCGTGAAGACGACGTATCAAAGAAGAAAGCTTATCAGAACTTTGACCATGAAAATATTCATAGAAAATTCACAGCTACTCTAAGGCGTCAGGAAAGACAATGAAGGCGTGGTCTTAGGTCAGGGCCAATGGCATTGCCAATACTTGGTTGAATTTTATCAAGATTATCTGGATACATATCAGAAACACCCCACAGATGTGGTAGACATATACACTTCATGGTAGAATATTATACTTATAAGTACGAACAAAAACTGCAGTTCAGTATTTACATTAGTCGGACTATTGTCCTCATCTTTGTCGCCATATTTGTCACAACGTTTCGGCCGTTGTACGCTCTGGCCTTCTTTAGGTGGTTGGAATTTCGTTTAGTCCGACTAATGTAAATACTGTACATAATACCTCATCTCAGAAATATAGACAGACCCAAAAAATGCAGTTGTTGACCCAGTTTCCTACCTCATTTCATGATTAAAATTTTCATTTTAGTTATTCGCGTTTTTCCTGTATCTCGAAGACTAAAGTGATTTTCTATATTCT
Organism: Acanthosepion pharaonis; assembly: GCA_903632075.3. NCBI lineage: Eukaryota > Metazoa > Mollusca > Cephalopoda > Sepiida > Sepiidae > Acanthosepion > Acanthosepion pharaonis. Next base: position 1,171,256 of record CAHIKZ030004686.1, read on the forward strand.
TTACTATTCATGGGTAATTGGTTTATCTGATATCCTAAGTACTTTCGGTCTTTATTGAAATGTTTTCCCCCCTTAATCTCTTTCGGATATTTACTTGAGGTTGGGGTTGGATACATACGTTCGTTAATGCGGCAGACTTAACTGCCAGAAACAATATTCATGATCTCAGCCATGATTGTTAACAAATACATGCATCAGAAGGAAATATTTTTTCTTATTTTTATACTATTTATTTAAATCATAGATAACACACACACACACACACGCACACACATACACATACATATATATATATTTAATAGTTGTATATTTAGGCATCAGTCCTTCCTTTATGTATGTATGGACAGTTCTTACACACCCTTTGTCCAGAAAAGAAAGGCCCTGTTCGAACACAAGAAACATTAAATCAAAAGCTTAACCGTAGTAACTTGTCTGTCGTTTTTAAGGAAACATAAATACATATATTAAGAAATGGACAAAGTCCGACAATTTATTTATTAAAGACATTTTTATGTTTAACGTTCTTTTTTATAAATACAAGTATTTAAGTAAATGCTCTGTTTATAATAAACAATATTAAATAACATTTACCGGCCTGAATGTCCGAGAAATTTTCATAGAAAATATTCGTCCTTTTGACAGGATTCGAACCTGCATCGTATACGGAACCGTCATTTAAGCTGACGTGCCTTAACCGACTCGGCCACAAAGGAGCCCATAGATTGTAGGATGTAGAAATGAATTTCGTATAGGATGCAGGTTCGAATTCTGTCAAAAGGACGAATATTTTCTATGAAAATTTCTCGGACATTACGGCCGGTAGATGCTATTTAATACTGTTTATAATAAAATAGAGCATTTACTTAAATACTTGTATCTATAAAAAGAACGTTAAACATAAAATGTCTTTTATATATATATATATATATATATATATATATATATATATATATATATATATATATATATATATATATATATAGCTTTAAATAAAGTGGACGTCATATCTAAGGCAGATTTCGGCCAGCGCTTTGTCAAAAGATATTCGTTGGCAAAATTTAATATAAATGAATAAAAAGACAATGAAGTGAATGAGGAGGAAAGCTGGAACTCGACTAAAAGACAAATTTTAATTATATAAATTAAAATCGAACAAGGGCGATGTAAATAAATAGTTCCACAAGAGTTTTATAAAATAGAACAAGTGGGAACTCACAAACCCTCCAACAGATGTAAGGAGAGTAAAAAAGTGTTCCTTCTGTCTGCACAGACTGGGTTATATATATATATATATATATATATATATATATATATATATATATATATATATAGATAGTGCTGAAATTTTTCCGACGGGGACAACAATAATTTCACAAAGATATGTCTGGTTGCCATAAATCCTAGTCCTCACCCCTCCCTCTATACTCCTCCCCCTCTTCCCCTCTATCACATTTAGCGATATCATTGATTCGAAAGTTCTAGTAGCAGCGACTCTCACGTTCACTTGCTCTGGAAACAATTTCAAGAATTCAACCTCACTTCCTGTTCCTTTGCCTTGGGATGTATTCCCAGCAGTTATATATTAGTGGTTACAGTATGCTTTAATGACTAACGAAATAATTCTTACATAATTCCTAGAATAAATTCTCATAAAATACTAATAAAAGACCATCAGCGATAGCATAGGTGATGGTAATGTTAAAAGGAAATCTTCCAATCTGGATTCTCCAATGTTTCTCAAAAATCCGCTTCTATCAAAATATTTCTGAAATAACTCACTGAACATTGAGTAAGGATAATTTCCAGTAACTCTTCTCAGCAGAACTGGTTGTCAGAATTAATGAAGATTTCAACCACTAGTCAAGCTCCCGTTCGCATTCATTTGCAACTGAGAAAATTATACTGAGAGTTGCCCAGCCCTGGGGAACAGCTGCCCGAGAACGCTCCCTCCCATTGCACAAGAGGGAGGGATCGGTGCTGACAAAGAGGCCAGCGCAACCGACTATAGTGTGGGCTGAAGGGAATTTTTGTTCCTGTCCTCTGTGTACGGGCTCGGGTCCCCCCTTAAAAATAGACCTTGTGTCACATCTGGTCCTAGTGGGAGGACAGAGTAAATACTTACTCAATTTGAGTAATTTTACGTCTCCTTATCATTGCCCAGTTGCGTCTCTGTCTTTGGGCAGAATGCACTCAGGCGCGACTCCGTCAAAAGACAGTGTTGCAACTCAGGAAAATTATAGTGAGAGGTGCCGGCCCTGGGGAATAGCTGCTCAAGGCCGCGCCTTCCTATTGCTCTAGAGAGAAGGATCGGTGCACGCACCGAGCACAGCGCAACCGACGGTTGACGCGTCTCGGGGAATTTTCGTTCCTTGCCCGTGTGCACTCGCCCGGACCCTGCACATTAAACCGACCTTGTGTCAAAAGCTAACCTCGTGGGGGTGGGGCGTTGCGTAAATACAAATTACTCATTTTGAGTAATTTCACATCTACTTATCATCTCTCAGTTACGTCTCTGTCTTTGGGCAGAGTGCTCTCAGTGGCTTCACTGTCAAAGGACAGAGGGGCAACTGAGGAAAATAATACTGAAAGGTGCCCAGCCTTGGGGAACAGCTGCCCGAGTCCGCGCCCTTCCATTGCACCAGAGAGAGGGATCGCTGCTCACACCGAGACCAGCGCAACCGACAGTTGTTGAGGCTGAAGGGAATTTTTGTTCCTGTCACTGGTGTACAGGCTCAAATTAGACCTTGTGTCACATCTCGTCCAATATGGAGGCGACAGAGTAAATAACATGTATAAATTAATTTAAATTATAGTAGGGGATTTTAACCCGAGAATACTTTGGGTAATTTTGCTTCAATTTTGTATTTATCCATATAGATTCCATAATATAGATTTTAATTAATAAGCTATTAAGTTTCTCTAACTCGTCAAATGTCAATGTATAACTAATTCTAATTTCTATTTTCCCATCTTTACACTATATTAATTTTCATAAGGTTTCTCCTGTTTTGTCACCCATGAGATAAAAATTATTTTACGGAAAATAAGGATCTACATACGTCACATCTTCTTTAAAGAAAGTGGCAACAGAAGAATTCTCGTTGAACTTTTAAATGGTAAGCTTAAATATTAATTCAATACTTAAATGCAGCGATCAGTTTTGAGTTACTCTGTAGTATATTGATGCATATCGTATCTACTAAGATCTAAGCTAGCTTACAATTAAAATATGCATTGCAATTTTGGATGTGAGATACAAAAGGAAAATAAGAGTTACTTCCCTTTAACCATGAAAACAACGATATTGGCTAGCATAATATATTAATATATAATTTTACCATCGCATAATCTGTTAAACCTGAATATGAGCTCATCGAACATCGTTCCTTGCTCCTAACTCTTCTAGAGATTTATGAATGAGCTATGAATCATTGAAATCGGACAAGTGGGAGCTTCGACACACACACGGACATCACTGTACTTTTTATATAAGATATCTGTTTCAGGACATCATGTTTTTTCCAAATTTCTTTATGTTACTCTGTTTAACACTTGGCTTTTTGATAACCTCTTCGTCCCCCTGCTTGTTGTTCTGCCAGCCTTTTTTCAAACTCGTTAAGCAAGATACCCTTTATCCACCCAAGTCTCTTTTTTTTTTTTACTTCACTCTGCACAATGAGTATTTTACCCTTTACAACATTCCTTGTTAGTCACGTGTACTAATATTATATTCAAAGCCTTATATACCATATAGAGGTGTATCTTACTTAGATTATCTTTCGATTTCTTAATGTTTTGCAGAATTCCTTCAATAAATCTTTAGCTATTCCTCTATACCACAGTATTTCTCTACCCCAGTAAGCGTAGATATTCACTACACTACTCAGATAATTACTTTACAGATAGTCACTGTTACAGCTGTTTGAATCTGACGTCTCCAATGTATAAACTTTAATTACACTGTAGAATGACATCATCTTCATCGTCAGTCCCATGAAAGGACGTGTATATAATGTCACTGTACAAATTAGTCTCTGACCAGCTCCATATATATATATATATATATAAAGAGATATAGTTTTAATTTATGCTATATTTATGGGATAAGGTTTTCAATATCAGAGATAGAGCGTATCTAAATATAAATATAAAAGTGAACACTGAAGTCAACACTCAGAGACGAGAGGAAACAGCCTGTCGCCACTGAGTTTTGACTTCAATGGTCTACAGTGGTATTTGTAAGATGACAGGGAAAAATTGTTGTCTCTTCTAGATATGTTCTTATCATTCCAAAATCATTCCTTGGGATGGATTATGAAGACTTCCAATTGGCCTTTTTCTTGTTTGATGGCGTTTCACATTGCGCCATTTTACATGTTTGGTGGTGTCACGCATTGCATTATTTGTGATGTCGATGTAGGTTATGTATGATATCATTTTGACGCTTGGAATCTTCGCTCTAATTCTGCTGTTCATGAAGAAAATTCACAGAGAAAATTTGATAAAGCCAATTTTGTAATTTTGCGACATATGCTACTGCTATATTCACTATGATACTTCGCTGATAATCGACCTAGTATAATTGTATTGTCATAATGAAATTCTAATAAGATTAGCCGTTTTCTTATAAGAAACAAGCGGCATTCATTTAACGAACAGTTTAACGTTAATGTTGGATTTCAAATCGACAAGCTTTATAACTCTTTCTAATATCGATGAGGTTTCCTTTTTAACTTTTTGTTAAAACATGTGTGGAAAGACAGTGCATTCATTATATCAGTATCTTCCCTTCGGCTTGAAAGTACTATCAATTTCAGTTGTTTCTAAAAGTATTCAAATGAGTTTTCATTTAATTGTAACATCTTTGTTAGTGCATCAAAGCATCAGTTTATAAGATCTAATGAGGTAAAATCTTTCTCAAGACCTACAATTACCATTTATGATTATTTGGATCTATATTTGACATGTTCTTACGCTTATATTTATTTTATTACTTAAATGTTATTTTTACCGGATGCCCATATTTGAGTAGAGGCCCTGGTTATTCATTAAACAATATATCTATTTATTTTGTCTACCGGCATGAATATGCGAGAAGCCTTATTAAATATATATATATATATATATATATATATATATATATATATATATATATATATATATATATGCACTGATGCAGTATTTAACTGTGGGGAAAACCGTCATTAGATGTAATGCGCTGCTCGGCCATGAAGTGCGTCGATGATCAAACGAACTTGAATAGTTCCTTTATATACTGTCAGATTAATAAAATAAAATTTATCACTTCTTTAGAAATTGTTTTGTTTACATTAGAATACAAACCTGAGCAGTTATTTATATTTCTAGTGTTAGTGAAAAAATTTACTCAGATATAGCTATCAACAAATTATAAATCTGATGTGATGAAACCTGTCGGATTAATAATTCAAGATCCATCACATTTTTAGAAACTCCTTATTTATGTACAATATTTTCAGTCAAATGTACAGGTGTCTACTCAAAAATGGAAATAATTTCAAATGTGAATATCTGAGTATCTACGTGTCCCTGAAAAACAAAATTAAATAGCCTTCATGTTGAACAATAAAATATTTATTGCTCAAAATCCGAACAAGATATTCCTATGGGTGCAGATAATATAACCGATTTCACAAAGCTTCACAGACGCTCAACATGCGCTAAATATGTGCAGCTCCTACCAAACACCTTGTAGAATGTCTTACGTAACATTCGCCAGCGCTTATGATTTTTTTTGTCCAAATCTATTTTCCTGTTTGTGTATTTTTCTTGAGTTTTCTTACAAATGCACGCTGTTCACACTTTTTTTAACTCTATTCCAGCATATTCTAAGACACAAAATGACTTTTCATTTCTAATGAACATCATTTTTCAGCCTGAAAAAAAAAGAAAAAAACTAAGCATTCAAATTGGTTATTTTACATATTGTTATATCTAAGTTCATTTGAGCGAGAATTGGTTATTAAACTGCAAAATGAACCCAAATTTGTGGGTACACCCTGTATTTTAAATATTCTTTCTTTGTCTGTTGTCTGACTGATTAGTACATATTTTCGGAAATAAGATTATGCGCTTAATTCTGCACTGAAGGGATAACAGTTAACTTGAGAAACATACACCCTTGTGCAAATTAATTGAAACGAAACGAATAATTCCGTTATTATTTACTTTTCTTTTCGTATTTTACCAACGAAATATGACCCAGTGTACATGTTTGTAATTCCTATTTGCATTCCCCGAAGTCCTTCCTTACAGATTGACCACAGATTCTCGATGGGATTTAAATCAGGAAAGTTTCCGGGCCGATCTATAGTACTTTGATTAGTTCACTGGTAAGGTTTGCCATTGTTTCCGTGTAGCTTTACAATATTCGTACGCATCCTTGGAGTAACGTGCATCGTAGACAATGACATGGAGCAACTAATCGACAGTAGAGACACTAGTGTATGGGGGTGATAAAGATCTGTTGCAGACACGGATGACGCAACATTTTTCCAGCCAAATAAATTTCATCTTACACCCCGAAAATAGATTCATATTACTGCACAACACTGCAAATGACCAAAACTGAGTGAAAAAAGAAAAAAAATCGAATACACCCTGTCACTCCAGTGGGTCTAAAACTGACTGTATTGTGTAAGAAAGGAAACTAAAGCTGTTGTTTAATTTGCACAAGGGTATATTTTTAATATTAAATTTAGAAGTAAAATATATTTTATTTGGCGTGGATACAGACCAGGAATTTATCCTCCTGACAGTATTAAGACCGTTGAGCAAACAAATACGAAATTGCGACAAAGATATCTTCACTTCATTCACTCTTCCTTAAGTAATCAGAGGTTCTTATAAACTGAACGTATTTAAATTTCAACGAAGAATGAATGTAATAATAACTGGATATATTTTTAAATATGACATGAATAATTTAGATAAAATGCTCTGTCGGATTTTGAAAAGACATGCAAGGTAATATGAATTATCTGAATAAAATATTTTGTTAATTTTACAGAATTTTTCAGGAAACTAAAATTATATAGCTTCATAGATATGAAATATTCAGGCTAAAAAATAAACAACTCTTGAGTTAATCCTGGAGCGCCTTAGTGGGTAGTAATTATACCTAAATTTGATGATCATTGTTGAGTTAGTAAATTAATAAAAATTAGAAACTGTAGCGCCCTTATTTCCATAATACTAACATCACATTTAAGATATGTAAGTGACTATCTATACTATGCATATCACCTCCTCTGGGCGGGTCCCGTATCTAAAATGCGTCCCACTCGACGTCCACGTATCATTCTCTTTGGAGAACTCACCAGTGGGAAGAGGCTAAAGGTAGACCCAAAATGACGCTTCAAGAATGGGATGAAGACATCTCTGACACAGGCCAACATCGACTTTGAGACCAGGGAAAACATTTCTTCAAATCGACATTTCTGGGGTAGGACCATCTGAGGTGAGAACGAATCCAATCCTGTATGAAGAGGAACTTCAACGTGCCGTCAGGAGGACTCAACTCGCCCAGCTGTACTCCTCTGTGACTCCTTCTCACGACTCTTCAGGAGTATGGCCTTCATAGCCATCTTCGCTACCATCACTAGAACGGAAGAAAGGAATAAGGGGAGAAGGTGACGATGACGATGCTCGTAGGCGTGCGGGTGACGACTACTATTCTATGCTTATAGATATAGAGAATTGCATATTGAAACAATTATCTTCATGACGATAGATTTCCCTCTTTCTGCTGTCAATGTCGAAGGAAATTTCGTCTTGTATGATTTTCAGCATCCCACTAAAATTGCTAGTCGCGTTTCAATTGATTTCGAATTTGTACTAACCTACTCGCAGATCGAACATCTGAAGATAGCTGGAGGGTTTATCAACAGAAACCTTGTGATAATAACAACAAAGATGAGGACACTAGTTCCACTGTAAATCATGTAAATAATGATAACACCTGATCCCTGAAACTCATAAAGTAATGTAGGTAGATAATCGTTATTCTAATATCAAAACAAGGGAACTCGTGAAATTCATTCACATTTCGATATTTATAGATATCATTCCAAAAACATTTAGAATCAAAGTAAATGTCTTTACATATTTATATGCGTTTAAATAACATATGATATGAAAATAAGTAACTAACTAAACTCAAATCATTCAATGATCAGGTAGAAGTGAAAGTTGCCTTTCAGGAATTAGGCAAAATAATCACCGAATGATAGCATACAATACCTAAGAAAGCTATTGAGAAACGGAAAAACCGCTGGAAGAGGCGTTGACTCTGGGTATTCTCTACACATACACATATATAATTTAGCAATGATATGTGGTTCTAACGATGAATGCTGAGAATACCAGGGTAGGGTATATGAGCAATGAGGAAGATTTGAGTAAAGTTTGAGCTAAAATGAAACTTTTAATTACAATCTGAAAAAAGACAGTTAAAATTGCTTAGAAACATGATGAGAAAAAAGCTGCGTAGAGAATATAATACACACAAGATATATTGAAGATAAAACGGTCAAACGAAGAGAGTTTATACCTAACATGTGTGTGTAAATGCTTGGCTGAGTGGAGGATGAGATTGTCAGTAAGCTGCTAAATGTCACTCTGGAATACAAAGGAGAGTAAGTAGTGAAGAGTTATTGTCTACTTCCTGAAGTGTCGAAACAATGAAACGATATTATTATTATTTTATTATAAAACATGATCTATGCGTACCGTGTCTTCAGTACCTAGACGATCATGGCTTCCAGTAACTTCCAATACTTCGTACAACTTATCAAGTATACCCTAAATACTGCCATCTATTTGCGCATGCTCTTTATAATTGGTATTCGTTGGTTTCATATGTCCTTCTTACCTTGGGTATCTCTTTTAATATCAAATTTTCCACGTGTTCTTTTCTCATTACGTATCTCAATAATTTTAGGTATAATTGACTTTTTTGTTTCCATATTCCTTAAAGATTCATCGTTTCTTACATGCGCCGTACATTGTATAATCAATATCTTTCTTTAGAAAAAGATCATCGATGCCTGAATAGTTCTCTTCTCCTTTACTGGCATATAGGATGAATGATATTGCATAGCAAGCGAGAACTGGCTAATTTATTTCTAAGTGAATGTTGCTATTTCTTAATACGTTGCTTAGCTTTTGGAAACAATGTTTTCGATACAAATCTTCGGATTTCGGTATCTAGCCACCCTCCCACTAGGGTTGCATGTGGCACAAGGCTGAGTTTAACGTGGGTTTCCCCAGCCCGTAGGCTCGGACAAAAAGTGCCCGTAGAACCCGTATAAACGGGATCGGGTTGGTCTATCTCCCCGAACGAGACTCTGCCCTTCGGCGGAGCCTCGTCCGGGTTCCTCTCTGCTCAGAGGCAGAGAGTTCGACCGTCAAGCCGAGAAGGTCGGTTTGAATAGTGTCGGATTTCGGTGTCATATTCCCCATCATCAACTGATCTACTTCACGAAGTACTTGTTCGATATTGTCTAATTGCAACACATATTTTGGTTGTTTCTCTTTCTGACAACGAATTCTGTCTTAAAGAATGTAAAATGATTTTTTTAATGTAATGATGACCAGCGGCGTGTTCACAACTTGGAATTCAATTATGGATGATTTATCAGACACGGATTTAATCTTTTCTACGGCTAGAAAATCTTTGTATTCGACAGAAGATAAAGAAGCCCTATCAATAACAAGATCTTTAATGTTGCTGTTCACTAGACTTAGGTATAATATTCTCGTTGGTCATCTTAATAATGATTACGAAGTATATATATATATATATATATATATATATATAAATAGAGAGAAACAGAGATAGATAGATAGATAGATAGATAGATAGATAGATGTATTAGAATTATTCGAATTAATACAGTTTTGATATTAATATTTCTGTAACTTTACTTCTGAGAAAGAAAACATAAAAATTATTCTTAAATCTGATAACTTCCTGATGCCATCAGATCACATCTAAGTATTTTATACGATATACAATTTAACGCTATGGAAGCAAGAAGTCAGATAAAGTGAAACTAGTAGCTGCTCTCGAAATTGGCTTCCAATCAGTTGCAAACTGGAGCAAGGTAAGTTGTAATGACTTCAAAACAAGATTTTTATATTTGAATCACCATGGAAAACCGTTATTGCATTCTGCTAGAGTGAGTGACAGCAAATGCAGCTTCTTGGTCTCATGTTTCCCACTGACATGAAGCTGAGTGATTATACTGAGTCACCTGCTTTTTCTCTTTCTTGCAAGGTAAGTTCTCTGTGTTATGTCAGATATTTTTTCTCATCAAAATCAATCTAGAACATTCATTGAATGGTACTCGGACATTTGGTCGACGGACATTTAACTGGATGAAGATTTAGACGAAAATGTAATGGCGTACATATCTGTATGCCATACTCTGTATCGTAATATACTACATATAATTATATGTATTGACTGTATTAATTTAAAATTTTCGCTTTTTTTTACAGGTTTTTTAAAACATATTTCTCTCTCTCCATATATATATATATATATATATATATATATATATATATATATATATATATATATATACATACACAGACACACACACACATATATATATATGTGTGTGTCTATATTTCTGAGATGAGGCATTATGTTCATTTTTTACATTATTCGGACTATTGTCCTCATCATTGTCGGCACGTTTATTACAACGTTTCGGCCTTTGTAAGCTCCGGGCTTCTTCAGTTGGTTGGAATGTCGAACTGAACCATTATATTCGGTCACTGGGTTAGACTGTTCTAGTTCCACGTGCCATGTTTAATGGATGTTAGTTATCAGTTGTCTCCTGTTAATTTACCTTAAATATAATTTATATATATATATATATATATATATATATATATATATATATATATATATATATATATATATATATATATATATATATATATATATATATATATATATATGTATATGTATGTATGTATGTATATAGATAGATAGATAGATAGATATATGTGTAAGATGATAAGTTAATATCTTAAGATTTTTGCGATAGGAAAAAATTTAACTTTAAATTCAGAGTTAGTAAGCACTTGAAATTCAGTGAAAATTATTAGTCTTATTCTACCTTATGATACTGCTAATTAAAATACATAAAGTATTGCTTGTTACTATTTTTAGTTGCACTTTTTCAGTGATATG
>CAHIKZ030004686.1:1187500-1245000 GCA_903632075.3 Acanthosepion pharaonis
AATACTTGTCAAAAACACAATTATATTTCGACATGAAAACAATAGACAAAAACTAAAAATCCTTGAAGCATTATACATTAAACAGTTGAAACCCAACCTAAACAAAATCAACTATGGAATCTCTATAAATATCCTTAAATGTCTTTAGTTGGTGACGGAGGCCATTGGTTTGTGCCAACGGCTTTCCATACTTTATACTTCTCCAATTCACTCTCACGTGGTCATGTGTGACGTCATGAGATGCGGTGCGATTTTCGCTTCTAGCGTCTTATATGCACTTGTTTATCGTTGCTTAGAGATTACCTATGTAAACATTCGCAGACTGTCACCACTGTCTTGTCCGTATATTGCTTAATATGTTGTAATTGACATCTTTGATAATGGCTTATGTAAGCTAAAAGCTTAGATTGGATTAAAAAATATGGATCAATATTGTGAATTTCTTTCTTCGTTCAATGATAATGTTATTAAACTTATTACACGTTATGAAAAGAGTTTACATAAAATAAATAGACAACACTTGTGTATATTATTTAATGAATATATATATATATATACATATATATACACATATATATACATATATATATACATATAATTATTTTTATAAAAAAATTTATAACATAAGTATGTTATAAAATCACTACAAAAATAGCCATTTTGTTTCAACACACTCTGTGTCTTATCAAGTGATGGTGTTGAAAAGAAAATAAATGGTTTTAAAAGTTTCAGATGAATTAACGATCCTACACTAGGGGGAGCATTGTTACAAAAGCTAGAATAACCAATCAAAAACGAAGTACAGAAAGATTCAAAAGCTTGACAACAAAATCCTGCTATTATAGCTATTTAGATCTTTAAATACGTGTAATATTAAAAATAATTTTTACTAACTAATAATTATAAATTTATAGAGAGAGAGAGAGAGAGAGAAAGAAAATATAGATACATATGTGTGTATGTGTATATGTGTATGTGTGTCCCTTGTGAGAAGCACCTTCAGGACGTGGGCGATTATGAATCTACATATTTTCTAACCCTTTCTATGTCTTTTTTAACAATTGTCTTTTTCTTATCCGTCGTAATCGGCAATCAATTTACTTGCTAGGTAGATTATGTGTTTATTTTCCACTGCCCTTTTAACCTTCAATATGCCCTGTAAATATCAATTTACCCATGCGAAATTTCAAACCTCTGTTCCTGATGTTATGTATAAGTATCCTTTGTCTTTAAATTTTATCTAAAACTTCATCATTGCACATATATTCGTTCCATGGCATACTGTTGAACCATACTTCTGCTTCAAGTCTTTTTCGTTATCTATCTCCCCATCATTCACTGCCATATTGGAGGGTTGATATTACGTTACAGTCCTGTACTCGTTTCTTTGTTTCTAACGAAATTTTTCTTTTGTTCGAATTCCGGTCGAAGTTGTTACATTTTCTTTTTTTTTTTTCCACAGCAATGTGTGAAGTCACAGCTAAAGTTGTTGCTCAAACGTTGGCTGCTAATCGGAAGAAAAAAGAAGGAAAAATTTGAATTCAGAAGTAAGAGATATTGTTCGGAAATGCTTTTTTTATAATGTAATCATATGTGAGTAGAGAGATCAGTGACAAAGAAATGAACTGTTCCGCCTTCGTACGTCGAAATAGACTGCAGAAACGATCACACAAACAGACACAAACAGAAGGGCGTGCAATCACACTTATACCAATATATATATTGTTATATTAGTCTGTGTATGTGTGTTTTTGTGTGCGTGTTTGTGATGCAATATGTGTATAAACGAAGAAATAAAATTCTTGAAAAGTGGATCTACAAATTTAAATATTTTTATTTATTTATTGGAATATTGTTTTTACTTAAAATTAAAAAGAAATGAATTAAAAAGGCATTTTGCGATATAACTTCACACAAAATGTTCGGTGCCTCTTTTTTCCCGAAAAACAATGAATTGCGTTAGTATATGATAATCGGAAAATGAGCATGTGAGTATATATATATATATATATATATATATATATATATATATATATATATATATATATGGGTGTGTGTGTGTGTATGTATGTATGTATGTATGAATAGCATTACACAACAAAACCCCAAATTACCGCATATCGGGAATAGATCTATTTCATTCGACGAAAAGTTCGTCAGTGTTCTTCAAAGCCGGTGTATACCAGGGGTTGAATAAGCCTGACCAACTATTGAAAACTATGTAAAACTATGTAAAACTATTTATTGTCTCTGTTATAATAAATACATTGAGCTCTTTTTGTGGATCAGTTTTAATATTTTATATTACAAGGATCCAATTGGATTATATACCAACGGATTTATTTACTGGTGAATAAAACTGGAAGTTTTCAAAGAAGAACACAGTGTTATTTTGTTAGTTTAATAGATAAATATCATCAGCAACAGCATCATTAACCGGAAGTTGTTTTACGGAAGCTCTACGACGTATCACCTGACATATTCCCTGCATAAGTCTCGGTAGTGTCTCAGTGACGTCGTCAACCCCGTTAACAACCTCGTTATCAGATCTTTTTTCTTCTCTTGTTGTCTCTTTTTCTTTTGGCTAACAACTTCTAGTTTGAAAGTGTAACATTTGTAAGTTCTTATGACGGTTTTATATCATGTCAAGTCAACCTTCATGACTGTGGAAACCCAGTATTCAAATGGGCGTGTTTGATGGTATCTTCTTCTTTGTCATTAGCCGCGCCATGACAAAGGTCAAGATAAAAATTGGTGGTCAGGAATTTAATTAGCGTGCTCATTCTTGTATCATGATTCGATTAGCAGGAAAGCGGTCTCCAGAATAGAACTAATTTCCCGAAGAGTACAAACGATGGAAGCTGGCGCAACAATACGTATCACATGGAAACACAAGAACCGTTGCCTGAAATCTAATATCAGACCGTTGTTTGCATTGGAATTTTCAGTTTGTCTCTGTGTCTGTGAATATTGTATACAAACAGCAGAATTAGATTGAAGAATCCAAGAATTATGAATGAGATTCTCCAAAACAATACTAGGCACTCGTCTCCTACACGTACGGACGTCATCAAAATAAAAATATATACATACGTTGATCATTTGTTGATTATCCAACGAATCAAGTATTCATACAAACACACACATACACACTCGCAAAAGTGCATATATTGATAGATTGGTTTCTTGTTTTTTTGTTTGTTTTTTTTTCACTGTGTATCTAATCATTGCCTGTCACCTAAAACTTAGAAATTGATATTCGATTCTAACTTTTAATTGGTTATATTAATAAATTAATTAATTAGTAATGTTATAAGTTAATTAATAAAATACAGATTGTATTTGGGTGTAAGGGAATATAATGATCGGGATTGAATTCCAATTCCAAGTTGTTAGATCCTATAAAGATATTTGGCTCATTAACACAAAACGGAGAATGTCTTAATATTTAATATTTAACATCGAAAAGCATAATAAAAAATTAATTATTTTTAATAATATGTGAAAATCTCCACGCTTTGCCTGATGAAGGTCGCGAGACGGGAAACCCGTGTAGCAAAATTATGGAAAATAAAGTATTTTTTTTTTTTAAATCCATATTACAACCTAAAACATTTGTGGTTTCTCTCTTCTTTTTAATATACACACTTTTCTCTCCTTGAAAGTGCTATAACTTCTTCCCTTCATATATATATATATATATATATATATATATATATGAATTGAAGTCAACGCCTAGCAGCGATAGCCTTTTTCATTGTTTGCTGAACTTTCACACACACACACACACACACACACAAACACACACACACACACACACACACACACATATATATATATATATATATATATATGCAAATGTAATGAGAACGAGATAAATTCCAAATTCTGACCCTCACACCATTAATTCAAAAGAATATCAACAAGCATTATTGTCTCACTCTGTCACACTTTTGCTTTTCCTATTTTTTTTTATTCTTATATGTCCTGTGTTAAAATTACATTTTTTTCAAACAAATTGATAAAAGGAAATGACGTTCCACGAGAGGCTTTCTTACAAACAGAATTGGCCGTAAACATTTTATTTCTTTCCAGTTGAGGTGCAACTAAATACACGGAAACAAGGTTGGATCTTTGTAGTGAGTGAAATGTTTTTGTCTAGGTGAAAAAATTATAATAAAATAATATATATATATATATATATATATATATATATATATATATATATATACACATTAATATATACATATATATTTGTGTGTGCGTTTGCATGTATGTGTGTGGGTTTGCATGTGTGTGTGTGTGTCACTCATGCATTCTTTTTAGTGAATGCTAATATTTGTGTAGACGCTTCGTTTATTTATCAAAAAGTATTTAGTTTCGTCTACCAGTCTCAATATTCGAGAAATCTATTAGATAAATATGCATACCCAGACACTATTCAAAGATGCTATCGTCTGGGAAACCGTCAATAGATCGTACATGTTTTATACATCCGACAACGCACCGCGAGACAGCCAAACAAAGTCTGGAAAAAAACATTTAAACACAGATTTTACTTCCACTTTCGAAATAAACATATTTGCTCAGTTTTGATATACTAACGTAAACTAAGCAATTTCTAAAGAATTGAATGGATTTTTTGATATTAATAATCCGATATATTTTTATTATTTAAATTTTATTTTTAGTGAATACTCGGAATTGATTAGACGCTATCTTTATTCATTAAATAGTATTTATTTTTGTCTACCGGTCTGAGTATTCGAGAAATCTTATTAAATGCGCTCTTACGAAATGTAGCTAGGAAAATGTGAGGCTTTTACTTTGCGACAAAAGACAGGCCATCCGTATTCACCAGTTTATCTGAAATCTCGAGGTAAATTATGCGGGACGCTAAGTGGCGTAATTCAATGTTTAATAAACTAATGTCAGTTAATGATGTTTTGATTTGAATAGCATAAATATTTAGATTATTTTTGTATGGCAAACATTTATGTATTATATATTTCTTAAATAGCTGGAGGTTATGTATTGATATAATGAATATGCATACACCTGGGTTCCCCCTCACAGTAATATAATTGGCTGGTGTCAGCCATAAATACAGACTGATGTGGACGCATATTGACGACGCGTATTGACGACGCCCACAGACTGATGTGGAGGTATATTGACAACGCCTAATCTCTTTGCCTATTGCCTACCACTACGACGAGGACCAGTTCATTACGGTTACCTGCAAGATTCTCCTACTCGGTTACAGTAATCCAAAACCACTTTGCTACTTCGAACAAATATATCTAGGAAAGGGATATATCTTGTATCTAGCCCATTTCTTTTAATTTTTAACAGTTTAAGAGAATGTATATTGACTTGTGATAGGAGTAATTATTTTAGCAATGGATATATTTGAAATAATCTAGATTGCAAATTTATATTTAGATAAGATTCAATAGCTGCACTGACGAGAATTTTCTGTCTGAAGTTTCTGTCTCTTTTGATAAGTTTGGCATTATTTAAGTCAAAGTTGTGGTTCAATTTATTTCTATATATAACTAATGCATCTGATAAATTGTTTAGTAAAAGAACATTTTAAAAATATGTTTAGTGGTACAAAACTTTATCACTGCCATAAATAGACAAAAATTAATTTTATTATTAGCACTCATAATGATAATAAAAAGTAAAACTTGAAAACGGTCTAGCTAACCGGTTTCGAACCTCACTTAACACAGCTAAATCGAGGTTAATAAAATAAATTATTAAAAAAAATATATACGAAGTGTGTTGGGAAAAAAACGGATGGTAATTTGTTGTAGGCCTAATAAAAAGTCCTTCTGTTTATATAGAGAAGGCTTTAAAGATAGAATATAGATGGCCTCCAACACTTTTAGGTGGTAATTAGAGTGAGACCTGCTAAGGATGATAACTGAGTCTACACTAAATCTAAAAGCACAATGCTGGCTATTTATTAGGTGTTCTGCGATGAAAGACCCGTATGTATTGGTCAAAATATCAGAGGTAGTGTACTTAAAATTTCGGATTTTCGCTGGAACGTTTTTCTATATTCTAGCATCCAGACTTTGCGTCGTTCTCCCCATGTAGCGTGAACCACAACTACATTTTAAGGAATAAATTAACGAACACTTAGGACGTGGCGGGAGAACATCCTTACGCATAGACGGAAGGATAGGCCTGGCAGAGAAAACAACAGGAGTGTTAGAGGCAAAGTAGCAATGTCAAACTGCGGTAGAAACCTGCTTAGCAAACATATCACTGATACCTAGCCAAGGAAGGCGTAGGTACACAGGACGTCTTTTTACTATAACAGGTTTAACTTGAATTCAGCAATTTTATTCTTAATAATTGCTTGACAAAATCCGAATTGAATAACATATGGAGATAATTGACTACGATAAAGGGCATCAGCACATATATCAATAGCAAGTTGAACGCAAGTAAATAAACTGGGGATAACATATGAAAACATAAATTTATCCGTCAAAGAATAATGCTGCTAGAATGTTAGAATTCAAATGAATCTTGTATACAAGCAGAGTTATATTGCTCCAAAGTAGGCTGTATTATAGCAGAAAACAATTTAGCCACACCGTGTTGAGAAGACCCAATCATAGATAGAATAGGTCTCAATGGTGTCCCAAATTTATGAGTTTTGGGTAAGCCATAGAGACGGGAATGAATGGAACCCAAGGGTCTAATTAAATTCGAAATATCAGTGGGCAATTTTCCACTTTTACCCACTTTTTGGAACTTGGGCTCAATAGATAATGTAGAATCAAATTTATCTATTGGGCCTAACCAGACGAATTTAGAGGAATCCCCAAGAATTGTCATCATCTTCTTAAAATATTCCTCATAATCAAGAATAACAACGCCAGTACCATTGTGGGTTTCGTAATTACTAAAGATTTATTATTACGAAGTGTTTTAATTACCCGACATTGCTCCTCGTTCGACTTTGATTCATTTTAGTATTAACAGTTTCATTTTTAATCTTCTGCAAGTTTCCCAAGTAGAAGAGCATTTCTGACAGTTTATTTTGTATATACTTGTTTTAGAAGTATTGTTTTGTAGGAATTCTTGCTTAAATATTTTACATAATTTTTTTGTATATTATTTACTCATTTTCTATTGTAAGACATGAAGATATTAAAATTTCGTCACATGGAATTCTCCATAACTTATCTATAGTGTTCTTAAATTCAAAAATTTAGAGAAGTTAATATATGTTTTTATTCAGAAATACTTTGTTCAAAATAAATCCTCATTTTTAACTTCATAAGGACCGTGTGAGGAAGAAACTCGTCGGCTAAGATTAATTTTCCTTTTGTCTTTTTTCATATTGTAGTTTCACTGATATATTTTAATTATATCTGAATTGTTAAACACGCACAAGCACGCACACACAGAGATACACACAGACACACACAACCACACGAGCACACACACACACACACATATATATATATATATATATATATATATATATATATATATATATATATATATATATATATATATATATATATATATCGTTGCTTGGAAATCTTCCATGTAAGCGAAAACAGAATATCGTTATTGTTTTTGTACGTGTAGTGGCTAATATATTGTAATGTAATTGTCATAAGATTAAAAAATATGTATGAATACCTTGATTTTGTTTCATCTTTTTAATGATAACGTTATTAATTTTATCAGCCGATATAAAAAAGAATTTACATAAAATAAAAAAAAAAACTTGTCTATATTATTTCACGAAACATGCATCAATATATATATATATATATATATATATATATATATACCAAGTATATAATTGGTATATACGGAATGAATTCCAATAACCAACAATTACTATTCTTAAAAGAGTGCTCAATACAAAGTAGAGCAGATATAATTATTTTTTATAAAAAATTATAACGGAAGTATGTTATAAAATCAATACAAAAATAGCCATTTTGTTTCAACACACTCTGTGTCTTATCAAGTGATGATGTTGAAAACAAAATTTTATTTTCAACATCATCACTTGATAAGACACAGACTGTGTTGAAACAAAATAGCTATTTTTGTAGTGATTTTATAACATACTTATGTTATAATTTTTTATAAAAAATAATTATATATATATATATATATATATATATATATACGTCATCAGGATTAATACAAATATGAAATTTGTCATTTAGCTGCTGCTGTGATATTCAGTACCTCAACACCAGTGTTTCTTATTTGAACCATTTTTTGCAACAGTTTGGTCCACTCTTCCGGAGTTATTTGCAATTGAAAAATAATGTATTGTGTTCTTCTCTAAAATTTGCGCATTGCGAAAATAAGAGGAAAAAAAACAGGAATATGTAAAGTTTGCATTTGTTTGTATTTTATACTGTATTATTTTTATTTTTGTGTTTTATATTGTGCACTGTACATTTTACTATATTAGCGTCTATGAAACACACATTGTATTAAATATATATGAACAGACACACAGTCACACATACACATATATATATGTATGCATATGTATGTATGCATCTATGTATGTATGAATGTATGCATGTATGTGAGTATCAAGTTATTTATGTCATAACAAAATGGACATTTCTCCCTGTCAAGTACAAATAATTTCTGTTTAAAAGACTCACAAGTAAAACAAAGGCAAATAAAATCACTATTTTATTCCATGCTCATAAAATATGTTTTTAATCTATCGGGAAATGTTTCTCTTCTTGAAGGTCAATTAACTCAGCTCATGGCAAAGAAATATCACATATGGAATAAATGCGGTCGGAAGATTATGTAGCGCTTTTTTTTTCAAAAAGGGTAAAGCATTGGAAATTATCGATGTAACTTTAACATCTAAACTCCTAGGTACATCATAACCCATAATTTTTTCCTTTGATTTTTATGTTATGATGTCCTAAGAGAAAGTTTGCTTTCAAAATAGGAAATTTTTTCAAAGACGCTTTTGAAGACTCTAAACATTATTTAGAGAAGAAATACGTTTAAACCAGTTTGATGATTATTAAAGAGTGGACAGATGCGTCAGAAAAAATAATTGTTTTATTACCTATTCGTATTACTTGGGTTTTCGAAACTCTATCACTTGTCTATAAAATATTACGAACAGATCTTTATAAAAAACACACCTGCCGCTTTGCTGTTAATTGTTATATTTAGCGTGGGAATTGAGAGGGAAATTGTAGTCTTATTCTAAACGGTTTACTGTGGGAAAAAAAGCGAAATGTTTCCTGTAGCGGAATCAAAAGAAAACGAATAAAAACAAGATGACAAAATTAGTTGGCAAGAAATGATCAAGGTGTTGGTGTCTTTAAATATCTGTTTCTATTTCTTATTCTAATATTTGCCGAATTTTCTTTTTTTGATAATCAATGTTTTTTTTTTTTTGTTTACGTACACATTCGTCTCCATCGAGTTTAATTATCATATTCTCTCTAAAGGAATAAGAAAAAAGAAAATAATTTTCTCCCAAGCGCAGTACCACACGTTCTTAATTGGTTTATCGGGGCGAGGAAGGAAAGAAAAACGACAAACGATGAATAAAAAAAATGAAACAAAAACAAATAACTGCCCAGCAGAATATTAAAAACATCTGCTTGTAGATTCAAAGAGAAGTGTTAAAGGAAAAAGTCCTGTCCAGTAGTCAGTCTTTTTTCCCCGCAAATCACCAGATGACAATGCCAGCGGACAATTTCATTAATGTATCCACGATAGATTTTTTTCTATTTCCCTTTCATTTATGTCCTTTTCCATATCCTCCTTCTCCTCCTCCTCTACCTTTTCTTCGTCATCTGTTTATTATTATTATTATTATTATTATTAGTGTGTTATATAGCTTTGTATTCTGTAGAGCCGGGCCCAAACTATGGTCTTTAGGCCCTATTGGAGATCTGTCATTTAACTGATAGTAATTTTCTTAGTATATCGGATGTTCTCCTGGGCAACTTGTATGTTGATGTTACCTGGAACGCTCTTAGTAAGATTGTTCACTTTTTTTTCCTCACGGGGCCCAGTGCTCCGATTACTATTGGTACAGTCTCAGTCTTCATTCCCCACATCCTGTTCATCTCGATCTCCAGGTCCTTGTATTTGGACCTCGATAATTTTTATGGAGATATTTCCCTCAGATGGTAATGATATGTCAATAAGCATATAAATTCTGAGTTTCTTGTATTTTGTGATAACATCCAGTCTGCTCCCTGTCAGTTTCAATTGACATGTCCCAGAGGATAGTTACATTGTTATTTTGGGTAACTGAGCCTGAGTGGTGGTCATGCAATTTCTCAGGGGTTTCTATTTATTATTAGTATTATTATTATTATTATTATTATTATGTACACTACTTATATTCGGACTATTGTCCTCATCGTTGTTGTTGTCACAACAATATTTCGCCCGTTGTACCCACCGGCCTTTCTCAGCTGTGTATCGAAATGTGTAATCTACGGGAAATTCTGAACTGATCCCTTTCTTTCCACTGCTTATGTCTAGATCCTAAGTTTTGATTTAGTATTGCTCAGTTATTGCTCGACCGTTTCCTTTGATTGCAAGGAAGGCGTTAAAGAGTACCAAACTTTAATGATATACCAGACCTTCTATATGACAATTTATATATGCAATAGTAAGAAATGCTTCTACAGAATGATACTGACAATAGCAGGGAATTGAAAATATGAGTAACGAGGAGCTTTTAAGGAATACAGAAACAGGATGAAGCAGAAAGTGTTGAAAGTTCAAGGACACAAGGTGAGGCAAACGGGCTTAGAAAATTTAAAACTCACATGATATATAGAAGACAGTAAGGAGAGAAGAAATAAGAAAAAAACCAACATAACGAATTTTTGTAAATAGGTGATACAGCAGGGTGTAGAATGGAAGGTGAAAAGACCAACATTACTACGAGTTACAATATATAGGAAGACGTAGAGAGCCATGATCATACACATCCTGTAAGGGCATTGCATATAGAAGTAGAAAATTAATCACTAATATCTATAAATCGTGATTTGCACTGGCGATTTACTAACTATAACTTTCGTCAAAATCACAAGCCTTTAATTGTTATTCTAGATGTGTTAGTTAATATTCCTTTCCAGGGAAATGCTGCACTGATTTTCATTTTATTTGTCATGGGTATGTTGATAAAATACATCTGGGTAAGACCTTAAACTACACACGATATCAAGAACTTTGATCAGAAGGTTTTGAAGAGCGTGAAACAACCTCTTCATTGGTGTTGTTTGTAGCACCTGTCCGGGTCCCAACTATGGGCAAATAGTTAACCACTCCCAAAAGATGCCAAAACACTATGAAAGTATTAAAAGTAGGTTTTAATACAAGCAATACTTTTTTGAAAATTTTTTAACCAGCAATACATTTCAGGAAAAAAATATATTGCCAGCAATACATTCGTAAAAAAAAAAAAATACCAGCAATATATTTTGGGAAAAAATATTACGAGCAATACATTTTAGAAAAAAATATTACCAGCATTATATTTAAAAATGTTACAAGCTATAAAAATCTTGTGCGCATTAAATACCCCATTGAGGCAGATATGCTGATATGAAAGTATAAAAAATAGGTTTTAATACAAGCAATACTTTTTTTAAAAGTTTTTTACCAGCAATACATTTCAGGAAAAAATATATTACCAGCAATACATTCGTGAAAAAAAAATACCAGCAATATATTTTGGGAAAAAATATTACGAGCAATACATTTTAGAAAAATATATTACCAGCAGTATATTTAAAAAAATGTTACCAGCAATAAAAATCATGAGCGCATTAAATAACACATTGAGGCTGATATGCCGTAAAAGGAACCAAACGAAACGAAATTTCATTTTCCTTTGACATTCACCATGTACAAGGCCAAGGGCTACTCGATGTAGATGGTCATAGTGTAAGAGGCAGAGTTTATGCGGATATGTGTTGTAGTTAATGGTTAACCCTAGATTTCAGGAGGTTAAGTTTGTAGTGAGTTAGATAAATAGATAGCGATTTATTCAAATACTTTGTAGGAAACACTTGTTTAACATTTACAAAGGTAGATCTCATGGTTGTAACAACTGAACTATCTAGTGTTATAAAAACCTAATATAGTATCATTATAGTTTTCGTTCACTCGAAGCTATTTTAATCATTGACCTGAAATAGGGGGTGCATGCAGTTGAGAGTTTAGATATTTGAACGAGTTATGCGTCATGCATGACATCCATATGTATGGCTCATGACTCCAGTTTTTAGGTTAACGCTTTGGGTTTGTCGCTATTTACGCTGTTGGGCGAAACTAACCCTAGAACATCTAATGCTGTATAATGATTACCTTCTCCTTTACTAAAATTTAAATTGTTAGGTTTTTATATATATATATATATATATATATATATATATATTCTGATTATATATTCTGATTATATATACATATATATATATATATATATATATATATATATTCTGATTATATATATATATATATATATATATATATATATATATATTCTGATTATATATATATATATATATATATATATATATATATATATATATATATATATTCTGATTTTTTAACATTAGATCGTCTATGGTGTTTGTATGTCACCACGAAATGTATCTTTAATGCATTAGACATCCGACAGCATTCATATTTCCCCCTTCCACTCACCTCTCCTAAATTTCTCTCTGTTAAGGTTTAATCTCCCACCTTCTCTCGTCTGTTACCCTCTCTTTAGCTCTAACATTCGTCTCTCTCATACTTACACTGTCTCTAAATTCTATTTTTATTTCCGGAGTTGTTTTTTCTGTTTTTTTTTTGAACTTGTAGGTCTGATGAATTGGTTCGTATTTACGATACCAATGGAATAAATTATGACCATGGAATATTAGTGTTTCAGCCTTTTATATATATATATATATATATATATATATATATATATATATATATATATATATATATATATATATTTACCTCAGTGCTTCCAATCAAATTCCAGATCATAGTTTCTGTTTTGTAAAAGTTTAACTTGATTCTTATTTCTATGGATAGGTATAAAGTTCCGGAAACGGTGGGTGTCGTGGTATTTTTGGAAAAGCAGTCTGTTTGGGGAGACAACAGTTTTGCAAGAGAGGAGGTCAAAGTCAAATTTTATTCTTTATTTCAGATCTTTTAAGCGTCCTAATCGTTGCAAAATGGCTGTTACTAATTACTACAAAAAGAAAAATTAATTACCACAAAAAGAAAAACATATTTAAATGAATGAAATATCGATTCAGTATAAGAATAGAAGATGGTTGATTATAAATATTACTTATACTTTCGCAACTATTGCTTCAATTTTTTTTCTTTTTATAAAACAAGAAAGATAACATCAAAATATGTGTAAGAAATACTATTTGACAACACTGTGAACTTTGGCTTATATCACATCTAATGCTACACGTGATAGTAAAAGCAAGAGATAAACATAAAATATATTTGTGAAAATAAATGAATAGCTAAGAATGCATCAATATTGATTAATTCTACAAGAATCATAAGCACAACTGAAACAGTAATAAAGAACTACTAGTGAAAATTCACTGTACTTCACATAAAACATTTGTCTATTACATCGAATTCGATAATATCTTTAAAAAAACGATAGAAATGGCTTGAGAAAAATACTAGTCAAAATAAATATTATTAATGATGCTACATCTAATATAATCCATATTATTACGAATGTACATGAGGTTATAGTATTACTTTCATAACAATAGATCTACCTTTGTATATGTTAAACAAGTGTTTCCTACAAAGGATTTGAATACAACGCGATCTAATCTGAAATATAATTAATAAAATTGAAAACATTCTGAATACTGAAATATTTTGAGAAGAGAAAACGTTTGTCCCATCTGTCATCAATTCATTATTAGTGTGGTGTTAACGTGTATTGTTTAGATTTTGTGGAGAAACAAAGGGTATGACTCTGAACTCCATTTTCAATGAACGTTCAATGCTGGCAACGAAGGAACATAGCAGTCGAAACATCGTACAAAGCACCGTAATACATCCGGGGTTTTGAAATACAGTAGTTAATTAAATGCTACCAGAACGAACTAGAGATAATTAGTGAACCACAATGACCAGCCCACCCAAGCGGGATGACAAGACAGGATAGACATACAGAAGATATTAAACGTGGCTGACTAAGGGAACCATATTCTAAGAATGCAAATCTTCGATCCTGGCCAGACTGAATCACAAAGAATTATAACAGATAATAGAAACTAAATGACTTGAGGACATTTAACGAGTGAAACACCTAAAATGGATAGCACATATAACTGGAATTGGGGATAATGGCATCACTAAGATGTTGACGTTTCACTTTACTACAAAGAAAGGGTTTGGAAAACACATGTGTAATCGAAAGAGTTATAACAGTTACTGTACTTAAAAATCTTATTTGTCTGAGAAAATATAAATTCTAACTGAAAGCAGCAATGGCTGCTTGGTTATGGTGCTATTCTAAGCATATCACAAAGCTAAATTAATGGGCAACCAGTAAGGATCGAATTCACAAATTACTGGTAATTGATCTTGAGAGACATGCTTCCTAATCATGACGCTATATCGATGTGCCCTATAGCTGTTTGGATACGAATATTAATTTTTCTTAATAAGGAATTTTTTAATAACACCATTATCATTACCATGGTGCTTTCATTTACTTGTATTATTCATAATAATATATGTTTATAATATTAGATGAAATATTTTCATTTGTGATCATTTTTTATGAGAATTTCTTTAATATTAAATAGGCGTTTTTTTTTTGTTTTTTTTATTAATTCACATCACTTCATCTTGAAGATGTTGGTAAGCCACTAGTAACATACTAATTATTGATACTCTGGTGAGTTTTGATCTCAGTTCTCTTTTTTGTACATCTAATCTCGCCTAACATTCAGTTATTCTTTTCCATACAAGAGACTCAACGAATTTCTTTTAATGACATGCTGAAATTTACCTTAGATGGGACAAGTAAAAAATAATCTTAATGGAAAATAACTGGAACATTTTACTTTGGTCTTGGCTATTGCAATATCGGTGTCTTCTAAATAATTTCACTTTTCCTTAGATTCCAAACATTTCTAGTCCTATCTTCGGGTAAACCGGAATTTTCTAAACGCTTCACTGATTAATAATGTAATCATATTTTCCATATTCCATATATTCTTCGGTTTCTGGCAAAATCCTTCAGTTACTCTAGGTTTTCTCTTGCTTCCAATTCCTATCTGTAGACAACCTGAGCATCTATATCTGACAGTATTTTTTCGTTATTTCCTCAGAATTACTGGACCTACCCTTCTAGGCTGGGAAGATTATATTCAATTTCTGTCTACAAAGGTATCAGAGTTTTTTGTTTTTTGATTCTCCAAAATAATTAATGACTTTCTTTATTCTGTCTATGACCGAAAATATTTGAATTATCTGAAAGTGGACAGATGAACAAATTACACCCACATAAAAAAGTGATATTGTTTTGAATTTGGCAGAGATTGTTAGAAAGAATATTTGCTCCCTAAATTATACTAACCAACACACCCACTCAGAAAACCACACACTCAGTAACTATCATTCTCTCTCTCTCTCTCTCTCTCATACACACACACGCTCGCGCATACACACATTTTAAGTTTATACTTAACGTCAGAAAGTGGCAAATGAAATTTCTGTGACACGCAATGAGAAGACAAGGTCTTGGAGAATCTGATACTCACAGGTCGAATACAGGGAATGAGAGAGAAAGGAATGAGACGCATGACATACCTGGCAGGATGAGTGAACGTTGCCTGGGAGAAACAGGAAATGGTCATAACTTATTGAGAACTACAAGGGATAGAGGAAAATGTTGAGCAATGATCGCTTACGTCTTGATGGGAAACGACACATAAAAAGAAAGAAAGAAAAAGAAAAGGTTTACTCTGTACAAGACCCGTGGGCCACACGAAGTGGAGTGTTATGATAATAGATAGATTATATGTTATTCACAAATATTATGAGGACTCAGATATTTACTTAGGGGTAGATAAAAGTTTAGACTTGAACAAGTTATGATTTCAGTCATCAGGGAAACATCCTCTTGGAATTTTGTTCTATAGAGCAGTGGTGCGCTTGAAGAAGCAGTTTAAGTGGAATTTCTCGCCGATGCAATATGGGGGGAATGATGGTGGTTTATTACTATGTAAGTGGCACGGCGGGTCCTAGCCGTGAATGTTATACCCGGTGAGACTAGGAGATGTAGTTCGTCCGAGCACTTTCCATTATAATAGAGTAGTGAGAGACTCACCTGTGACAGAAAGGGCGACCCGGGGCAATGAATTCCTCTCCCACAAGGACTCAGAGATGCTTCTGAACTGTATCAAGAATAGAAAGTGAGATCTGCGCAGATCTTGCCCAAACATGGCAACAGTGCCCCTTTTTTCGGCCTGATCTTATAAAGATAAAGGCTAACATGAGGGGTCAGATAATTACTAGAGTGGTACAGGGAGCTGTTTATATTACCTGCATCTTTAGCGAGGGACTGTATATTAGAATTCAACTTGAGGTCGTGTGTGAGTTTATACCCTCTCGAGGCACAGGGTCTCCTTGTGTGGACATCCGTTTATCATGACTAGAGGTGGTTCTGCGTCTGCTCCCAGTGATGGAATATAACCAGTTTTTTTTGGTTTTAGGAGCATTGAACGTAACTAACCATTTTCCCCCACTGGGAAGTCAATGTTAAACGGGAAGAAAGGTCAGTTGCCAATCTCTGATCATCAATACTTTTAAAGTTTCGCTCGTATGTCGTCGTATCATCAGCATGGACGTATACAAATGATCGGAGTATATTCTCAGGTACATCTTTATCTAAGTCAGAAAGTGTTTTAGTCAGAAAGGTGACACCGTGGGCACGTCTGCGTTGGCCGCTGGGGCCTCGTTGGACTGACTTTAATAATTGCTTTCAGGGAACTAGCTGATAGGAAGGCTTTTTAATAGAGAAAACCCTTCCAGTGTTTCCATACCTGGTGAGATTGTGTAGCAAACCTTTCTGTCACACCTTGTCGAGGGTTATCTAGATAACTAATGCTATGGTCATTCCGTATGTGTGTTGTCATGCACCTCAGTAATTCTGTGTGATTGTGGTTAGGACATCAGCAGTGGATAGGGCTGATCGAAAGACATATTCCTCGTCGCACAATAGGATGTTCATATACAGGTGTTCGACCATCTTGTTTATTAAGGCCTCAAAAACGTTACTGATGATATTTAAGGGAATAATTGGCCTTGTCCGAGTTATTGAAGACCAGGCATATTCTTCCACAGGCTTAGAAAGGATTTCTTCTTCAAGCAACAATCTTTTATAGAATTGGTGATAATTCTAGATTGATATATTTAAGGATGACCACTGAAATTTTGTCCTGTCAGTGGCTCTTGTTTTTTTTTTCTTAAATCTAGAGACTTGTCTTTCTAAAATGAGTATATTACTGGGACTGTGTTCAGTGAGTCATTGGAAGTTAGGAAGTGGATGGCCTTAGTCACCTAATGTTCCGTTTCAGCTAAATATCGAGGCGAAGAGCTTTGCCTTGTCTGTTGAGGATGATATGTCCTCGTGTTCATTTATAATAGTGGACACAGCAGCTTTGCCTTTGTACATAATTTGGTTAGTGATCTTCAAGAATTCGCGAGTTTCATTTTTTTTCTCAAACATGATGTGGACATATCCCGTGTAACTTTACTTAAAATTTTTCAGGACACTCTTACATCGATTACGAGCCGTTCTGAAAGAGATAATGGTTAGATTACATCCCTCTTTGCGACAGATTTTGAAGTATGTGTTGCCGGTTTGTAATGGCTACGGCGCATTCAGAGGTGAACCAGGAGTGATCAATGATGTGTGTTCGTATGTGATGGTGAAGCCTCATTTATATCTGCCTTCCTCATTTGGTTTTGTTAGAGTAGACTAAACATTCATTGTGGTGAACATTGAAGTCACTTCATATGTGAAAGTTGTCCGAGGTAAATTCGGTTAGGATATAGACAATCCTCTCGTTCGAAGATAACCGACCCTACATCCCGAGGACGATACAGAGCTATGACGAACGTGGTAGTATGGATAAGTGCCACGCCAAAAAACAAATAATGGAAAACATTTGCCGCGTCTTTTGTGCCCCTGCCAGAGGGAAACCCGTCTTGATGTCGGCATTGAGCCCGTAACCGTGGAGATTTAGCTGGTCGTATATTGCTTTAAAGGGTAAGAAACCCGGGAGTGTGAGCTGCTGCAATGAGATGTAGGCATTGATACCCGTTTCAGACAGGAAAAAGGTTTAGACAGAAGATAGATTCCCTTTCTGGAATGTTGGAGCGTAGAACTTGGTGTAAGACAAATGGGGTCTTCATTTTTTTGAGGTTGGGTTTGCAAGTTTTGTACTTTTTCAATTAGATTACTTTCATGATTATTTTGGTTGTGTTGATGGATGACTAATAGGGAGTGAAATGGACACCCATTGAAGATGCACTTATATATTACCTGTGTTGACTCGCGCAGGGATACTGCCGGAACAACACCCAGCATTATGTCATCGAGAGACCCCACCGGCGACAACTGAAAGTTCCAGAAATCATTCACAAAATGGAAGTACACAACACCCAATAATATATACCTGCTGACAGGATAGCCTGCTTCGAAGTTTCAGATCCCTGCCTATCAGGCGGATAAAGCCCAAACCCCCCAAATCAAATCCAGCACACTTAATGAGGGGTCAAATAACAAAGGAAAGATTCAGGGGTAATACCCCGAGTGTATGTGTCTCATCCGCCTAGAGGTCAGAGCAACAGAAATCCTCTTTGTGTCAGAATCATCGTGCCGGACAGAGACCTAGGTTACACAGGCAAAGATCACTCATATACATAAGGAATAAAAAACATTGCTGGGGGGCGGGGTTTAATGCGTAGCCATTATCACCATGTGAGTTTGTATTAGGAGCATAGTCGTTTGGCTCAAAGCATATGGAGAGAAATTAATTATTCAATTTGAGAGAGGGAGAACATTGTTTAGAATTAAAAGGTAATTAATCCTAACACACACACACACACACACACACACACACACACACACACACACACATATATATATATATATATATATATATATATATATAAAACATTGCGCAGCATATAATTTACATACAAAGAAATAATCACACATAGAATCAATCAGAAGTATTAATGCGATTATTGGCGACATCCATCGCTAGAAACATAATATATGCATTAAAATACTCTTAATCCATGGAGTGAAGTGATCCTCGTCGATAAATTTGATGTCTGTAGTTTTCAGTTTATTTGATGTTAAAATGCTAGTACTTACGAATAGTTCTCTATTCATCATCAGGCATGTGTTTTGTTCTTATAAAATCAAAAACTTGGAGACGAAATATGTCGACCGAAAGATGTTTTTTGAATATCTGCTATTATTGACGCTTGTGTAAGATTTCGGAACGTGCAAAGACGCAACGCTAAGTTTATCAAAATTTTAAGTGAGAAATTTATTTAAATATTTCTTGTGATGTGTTAAATCCACGCTTTCTATTTTACAAGTGTATTCAGTTTTTATGTCATGAACTAAGTATATAGTTCAATAATATAGTGTAATGTCTTAGTAGTAGTTTTTTTATAGGAATTTTTATGTACTACGGATCGATAGTTTTTAATAAACATAAAACATTAGGCAGCATATGATTTACATACAAAGAAATAATCACACATAGAATCAATCAGAAGTATTAATGCGATTATTGTCTACATCCATCGCTAGAAACATATAGAAATATATAGGCGGGAACAACATTGTCAAATTCTAAATCTAACTGAATTGTAAGGCAAAAGGTAGACTGTTTACAATTTACCTTTAACTATTTTGGTTTAATAAAGCATCCTTATCAAAGAATCTGGCAATTTGCAATTTTTAAAAATAAATAAACAGAAAACACGCTTCATATAAGGCTCTACATGTCTTTGGGATTTTCAAAATTTCACATTTCACTGTCGTCAAATCGAATGCATTTCCGGTAATGCCCGTCGGTCTCCAGCCCGTGGTTAAATGGGACAGGAAATGGATTTTACATTTTAATGCGTCCAGAACGAAACTGATCTCCTTTAGGAACCGTAGAGAAACATCCCTGCATCATATCAGCATGGCTTTTGCTTAACATCACGAGAGCATCTCTGCGCGCGTTCTTGGCCTTACGTCTTCCACTGACCTTAGGTGGAACAATTATATTGAATATACAGTTACATCTACAACAAGGAAAGTTGGTCCCCTGTGTTGCGTTAAAATTTTTTTCTGGTCTGTGTCCATCCTTCATATCTACAAATCTACCATTCACCCTTGCATTGAATATTGATGAAATAGTGACCCACTTTTTATCTCAAGGTTCTTGAAATAAAACAATGGCGGTTATGCATTGCGATAGATTGTGATCTGTCATTTCCACCCCATTAACTTAAGAAGATGTGTCTTCCCTATATGTTTTCTACAAATATGTTCATGGCAACAGTTCCGATGAGCTATTGTCACTGGTGACCGAACTGCATGATTTAAATCGCGCTAATATTTTGGCACTTGTCCAACATTTTTATTGTCGAAACAGTTAAATGTAACCTCCTCTTCTACTCCGACAGCTTGTTGCACTTCCAGACACTGGAAATCCTTTCCTCTTACTTGCTTCCCTGAGAACTATAATCTTAAAAAAATAAATGTAATGCGATCGGCATCTTTTGATGCCTTGATCTTGATTCCCTTCTTCTATGTATCCTTTCCTCAAACACTCCTCTTGACTCTTACTTTCATTCTCTGTAACCACTTGCATGCTAGTGACTCTCCTGCCTTACTTGGGTTGAAATGCTTCAAAATAGCTTCGTCGTCCTCCGTCACCATCAACTGCTCGTTATTAGCGAATCACTTCGCCAGATTCTGACATTTTTATATTACTGCCATTTGAATTTGTACAAATTCCCGTCATTTGTAAAGGTTACATCAAATATTTAGCCGTATTTTTTTAATGTGTACACACATATTTTATACACAACTCAAGATACCCTTTCCCGTAGTTAAATATTTTATTTAATTTTATTTTTTTAATTTTTATTTTTAAGGATCTTATAATTTTGAATTATTCCTTGCATTGTGTTTTGTAATAATATTTTGTATTATCTATAAATATTTGACTAACGATTGTATTTGTTATAAAATGATAGATATGGGAATGAATTGCCATGAGTTTTCACACGTGGAAATGTTGATCTATGTGAGAGAGTAGTACATATGGGGCCAATGCAAGAATTTAATAGTACCTTTATTATTGATTTTGCATATGCAATCTGCGAAAGAACACAAACAAAACATATATGAGATGAATTTATGAAATTTTAAGAGAGTTTCAAATGAGACATTAATTTCAAAGAACTACTAAATTTTAATCACCTTCAAACTAGGATACTTTGACTTCAATCCCCATGTTATGACACTCTAGCCCCTCGGTGACGAGTCCATTGAAGTCATCCAAAGTGATGTGTCCCAAATCCATGTCACAGCCGCTTTCATCTTCTCAATGTCTACAAAACGACTGACCCTGAAGTTCTCCTTTAGTTTGAGAAACAGCCAAACGTCGCAGGTAGAATGGTCTGGAATATAGTTAATGTGAGGAATGGTTTTGACGATCACCAATCATATCCCTGCTTTCATCAATTCATCTTTCCTTCTTTTCGTCACTGAGCACTCTCGGGAACAAAATTGCATAGATTTTGCGGATGTCCAGTTGCCCCACCAATTCTAAACTGTATATTTACTGTTTTTATAGACCCATGGCATCTTCATTCAGAAAATTGAGAATTTTCTCAACCAGCTCTGATGTTCTGACGTCCAGTTCCACATTATCTCCTTCCAACCCTGCTCATCCTCTCTCACATCCTCTCCAACGTTCTTGGCCTCTTGAGTCAAGGGAAATCAGATGCTCAATCTGAATCAGGTTTAATTTCGTTAACATATGATAGACGAAAAGAAATGATATATCTTTTTACTTACTCTGTGAGTTCTTTTTTTAAAAATACTTATGATAAAATAGCAATAACAAAATTTTAGGAAATCATCTTGACTATGCTTATACTATACAAGTTCAAACAATTGTCGCTTGTACAATTGTCAGTCAATCACACACACACACACAAAAAAAAAACAACTGATGTATGCATGCGCCATTTCGCTACATAGAATTATTATATTTCTATTGTTTTATAGTTTTCTCTACATTGACAATATTTATTATTTCCAATTTTTTGACGTAATTATTTTACATGCAGTTGTCATGGTTTGCCATTACCAGACGCACGATATATGTTTTCAGGCATAAACTTTATTCAGTCACATCGAATATATTTCAGAAGCAATTTGCTTTATTTGACGCTTCAATTTCCAGAGGATTTCATTTTTTTTTCACTGGTTTTTGTCATGCGTGTTATTATTATTATTATTAGTATTATTATTATTATTATTATTCATTTATTTATTTATTTTCTACAATTTGCTGCATGATGTCGATCGAATATAGTGAATGTTTCATTAGTTATCCAGTGTTCTCCGATGAATTCTTGCTAAATTTTGTTTCTTTAGATGGCTGTATCCGATACTTCATCATATTTCTAACTCCTTCTGGCATTTATATCCAACCACATTACAGAAATAATAGGTTTTTGGAGTCTGAAAATCATACGAATGAAAAATGTTACTCGTATATTTGAAAGTTTAGTCAATATAGAGATACTTGAAAAAATATTGAAATAGAATTTGTCCTTTTACAAAACGTCAGATGAAGCAAAGTAAAATAACTGATTTTATTTTTAGAGATGCGTAAGTTGGAATGAAAGTGCTTTGAATTCCAATGCTGCACTTTAAAGTGGAGATGGAGGCGATTTTTAAAATCAAACTTATGATTTATTTATTATTTTATTGCAATTTCAGTATTGGTTAATCGAAACTTAATGTCGGAAGTCACACGTTTCGTCCCCAAATGGAAATTCTTCAAACTTATATTTTCTCCAAGGAGTCAATCGCAGTGTTGAGTTCGAATTCCTGTCGAGTTTATTAGAATCACTTAAGTGAAATTGTCCTTGGGAAAAGATGGACTCCATATCTAAGATAGGTTGTAAGTAACAAGGCAGATTGATCCTTTTAACTATGGTTGGGATTCAATCTCTAAGAAAGAAAATTCTGAATTCAAAATCTAATAGAGTCATTTGTCATCCTTATGGCAGATTATGTGCACGAATTATCTATAGTCGATTATTCAGAAACGTGTGATTGATTTTGTAAAAGATGTCACCACTATAATAAAATCAAACGTGCGGCTATTCTTGCTGTTTGGTTCCAAGAACTGAAACTCTCGATGTTCTTATATCCAAAATAAAGTGAGCGCCCGTTATTGCTGTTATTATTATTATTATTATTATTATTATTATTATTATTATTATTATTATTTCCTTTGATTTGTCTTTTATGCAGATAGATTTGATGCTCCTAACCAAAGGCCTCAGCTCAGAAATGGCTTTATGATGTTTTCCACTAATCATTTAAAAAAATAATACACACATATTTTACATAGATGAACCACTTTGTAATGTGTGAATTATAATTGTGAGTACAATATAATGTATTCTTTTAAGCCATGGGCTACCAGGAATCCACGGGTCTATCGTAACCTTTTCCAATCAATCCGAGGGCTCCAACTACAATTGGAATTATTGATGGCCTCATATGCTACATTTGTGAGATTTCCTCTTCTAGTTCCTGTCTGTATTTCTCTGATCAGGGATTTTGATTATTTACCTTATTTTCATTGTTCGAACAGTTGTCCTTATCTTTTTTGCCATATTGATGAAGTTTGGCCGTTGTACGCTCCGTGATTGGAATTTCGAAATGAACCCATTATATCGTCGACCTGGGTAGATTCTTCTAGTTCCACGTGCTATACCTCCATTGTATGTCACAGTTATCTCCCTTTAACTCTATCCTCCAATTTTTTGTTCACCACTGCATTACCCAGACTTTGAACACACAGCACTTTGGATCACGTCATTGGATCCAACCCACGCTTTTATCCACTGGGACATGTTTTCTTGAGGACGAAGTAAAGGTTTCATTTGAAAATTCGAATCACCTGAGGAAAGCTCGACATTACAAAGGCCGAAATGTCGTGGATATGGCAAAAAAAGATAAGGACAACAATAATGTAAATAGTGTAAATAAGATCTTTGTATTGTGATTTTTTTTAAGATCTTCAAATATACGACAAAATCTGCAGGGACTGCTATGTTAATAAGAAAACACATTGTTTTTTTTTTGTTTTTGTTTTTGCGCTTTGATAACGATGTCTGGGAGATTAGCTTTTATTATTCTGTCTGTGAGTATCGGAAATTCCCAAAAAACTGTTACAAGCTCTGTGCAACCCGGTTTGGGTGATGTTCCTACTGGTTTCCCTTCCGTAAAAGTTTATATTTTTCACTGCAGATATTGGTCACGTCTATCATACCAAGTTTTATATTCAGCGGGTGCTAACACCGGGCAACCTGATCGAAGATGATCAAATGTTTCTGGATATTCATCATAGAATCCACATTTCGTGTCGATCCTATTTTTCAGTGTGTGTGCTTGGTAATTCCTAGCATTGGTCCTGTATATCAAGGAAAAAAAAAACAATCGATTCCAGCTTTTAACTTTTCACTACTTAACTAAGGATGGGTGCGTTGTATGTCTATATCAGCTTAATTTGTACGTTCAGAGTATTGACCTTGAAAAGGTCTGTTTTGCCATTGTTTCTGAATTTGGTACATTGCATTTGTTTTTAAATTCTTTTTTAGTTTCTTTGGCGCTGCACTGGATGTATTGTCATATTATTTCCTTTGATCCCTGGTGTATAAATTCCAGGCGTTTCCCAGAGACATAAGGTCAGAATTGCAATCCTGACATTTTCTATTGTGTGTTGCAGTGTCCACTCGTGATGGTGGAAGTCTTGGTCATCGGCCTCATAATTGCGCCTATGTTGCATAACCCCCTCATGCTGGGAGGACGTGGTCATCGGCACCCATTTACTCATATTTTGTATCCCTCCCGTCTTCTCCCCGCCGGTGTCGCGAAATTTTCTTGGGTCCAGAGATAAAATAATATTTTATCAGACTATTTTTTTAGAGTAAGTGTATTAATGTACAAAAGAAATTCAACACAGGAAATTCTAACTAAAATATTTTATTAACGTTCATGTCGACATGTTATATCTATCCACTTTGGGTCGTTTCCCTCACTGAGGAGCCGTTTCAGACACAAAAGAAAACGAATTGAATTGTTTGACTTTTAAGACTCGGCTATTTGAAAAACGATGTCGCTGCCTCCTTTCCGACGTCCGTTTAACCAATCAAAATCGATTTTTTTTTATTTTTCTTCCATCTTACTTGGAAGGTCAACCTCAGGAAGGTCGAGCAGATATACACTTTCACTAGAAAATATGTCTGCTAAATTATTATTAGCAGGGTTTTTGTTTGTTTTTGTTGTTTTTTTCATTAAAATATGTTTTATCTAAAGGCCTTCGTACTGTGTGGGATGTACTTGTAAGAACAAGTTTTTCTTTTCATTTCCTTAAGGCATGGGCTACCAGGAATCGCTTCAATGTGTCTACTGTAATCTTTTTCAAACAATCCGAGGGTTCCAACTACCACTGGAATTGTTGATATCCTCATGTACCACATTTTTGAGATTTCGATTTTAAGGACCTTGTAATTTGATAGTTTTTTGAAGATCTACAAAGATACATTAGAGACTACAGGGGTTGACATGTCAATAAGAAGGCACCTTTAGTCTTTGCGGGTCTCTAATCACCATGTCTTGGCGATTACCTTTGATTGTTCTGTCTGTGTGTCATAGAAAAATCCTGTAAAAATCGTTACAGATCCTATTTCCTTAATCGGGTTATGGTGGTGTTCATACTCATTTCTTGCAGTTTCCTTTGCGTAAAATTTGCAGATTTCCCAATGCAGATATTGGCCAACGCTCTCATGCCTGGTTTTGTGTTCAGTGGATTCCAGTATTGTGCAACCTGATACAAGATTCTAGAATCTGCATTTTGGGATAACATAGTTTTTTAGTATATGAGCTTAGTAATTTCTAGTAATCAAGCCTTGTTCATGTGCAGCAAAAATATAAAACCTTTTTTGAGCATTAACCCTTCTCTAAGTAGCCACTAATGGGTACGGAGTTTGTCTATATCAACTTGTTTGGTACGAGCAGAGTATTGATCATGAAGTGGTTTATCTTAACATCGTCTCTGTATCTGGTCAATTGCATTTGCCTTTGCTTTCCTTTTTCAGTATTTTGAAGCTGCGGTTGGTGTAGTATGCTTTTCTTGCATCATCCCGTTATTATATTATTATTATTATTATTATT
The DNA here is from genome assembly GCA_903632075.3 of Acanthosepion pharaonis. Classification (NCBI taxonomy): domain Eukaryota; kingdom Metazoa; phylum Mollusca; class Cephalopoda; order Sepiida; family Sepiidae; genus Acanthosepion; species Acanthosepion pharaonis. The sequence continues at coordinate 1,214,070 of CAHIKZ030004686.1, forward strand.
ACATACGAACGGTTTCGGTCACAGTTTTATATAAAGAACGTCATACATGTGGATAATCAGCTTTAAATTTATTTTTCATACCAAGTGTAACTAAACACATATCTTAGCAGATATGTTTCAGATTTCTATCCTTTTATATTTATCACCATTTTTAATAGTGCATCATTTTAATATCAAGAGGTTTGTGAGGAAAGAGCATCTGTTTTACTATCCTTGACATAAATTTACTATGTAATATTCCAGAGTTGGTGAAACATCCAATACATTTTTGCATTAATAAATTGAGTCCTCTTTTAATTAAATCTGCTTTCATTAAGTAGAGATTATGGTCAGACATGTAATGATGATCTACATGTAATGATGATCTACATGTAATGATGATCTACATGTAATGATGATCTACTAATGTAGTGAATGTATTTTTTCGTAAAGGATCCTGTTTGTGTTCATGTAATATATTACATAAATTTCTAAATGTTTCACCCAATAACTGTATGGAAATTTTGCGGACAATTCTGTAAATTCTTGCTGCATGTTTAATTTTATTATATTTGTGTTCGTGTTAATGAAATATGTTCTTTTTTCTTAAATAATTCCAAAAATTTATATTAAGTTTCGACAAAATCTTTTCAATTTTCGTATTTGTTGTTTTGGTAGATATCATTTGGTACTGTTTTTATTGTTTTATCAGATATAGTTAGATTTCTTCGCGTTATTTATTAATGAGGATTCTAATCTAGTTTTAAATAGTTACAATTTAATTTTCTTCAACCTGTAAAAATAGTCAGTATTTATGACATAAAGATCATTGCTGATAGATACTATCGAGGCTTTCTTGGGTTTATCATACAGGGTGTCCCCCAAAAAAATTTGACATTATTCCACAGGCCAATAATTTTGATAATTCTTGGGGAAATAAACTCAAATTATCAGAGAATATATAGAAACAGATCAAAATTTTATATTCAATGGGAGAGGAAAGTACATGCTTATCTCAATGAGAATCTTTCAGAGAGAAGGAACGGACTTGGTGGGGATGAATACAGTTTACAGACGAAATGGACGCCGCGGTCACCAGACCTGTCCTCGTGTCATTTCTTTTTATGAAGTTGTTAAGGGACTGGTCTATGCCCCCCTCCATCTTCATGCTAGCATTGATCAACTCAAGTAAAGAATCACTTCCGCACTGGATAATGTTACTGGAGACATGCTACAGCGTGTTTGACAAGAGCTTAACTACCGATTTGACGTGTCACAGCCGATGCAAAAATTGAAAGGAAATCGGTGCCACAATAAACTTATGATGTTCAACACCTAAACTGTTAAATATCATTCAGCTAGACTTAGTTGTTTTCAAGATAATTGTTTTAAAATTGATGTCATTTTTACGGGACACCCAGTTTATACTTTTTATATATTTTTGTCTTTGCCCATTTGAATGGATATTCCTAATTATTTATCTTCATTTTGATCGTACAATTCAATTCATATTTTATTTTACATATTATGATTATTTAAAACAATGTTAATATCACTCAGATGTTCAAAAATATTCATTTTAGAAAAAATAATATTGAAGTCTGTGAAAATCACTTCTTAAAATAGTATCTCGAAAATATGCATATATGTATACAAGTTGGGCACCTCGACGTGATGTAATGGTTAGAACGCTTGTCTTGCGCGATCAATCACGACTCGGTAGTGAGTTTGATCCTCACTAGGTGCCCCATACTTTCGGCCTTGTGCCACATATAAGCCGTGATAAGAAAATCGCTATAAGTCTGAAAGTTTCATTTAACACGGCTGACAGGTACTGCTATTAAGCTGTTATTTAATTTTTCTTGTGTTCGTATAAGTGTGTGTGTTTTTTTTTTTTTTAACTTAAGGTATGTAAACATTGGCAAAATATTCTATATATCTTAGCACTGTCGGCTATTCTTTTAGACATAATTAAGGAGATTTTTTGTGGGAAGGTATTGAATGCGGAATTTTTTAAAGATGTTTTTAGAATGATGGGAGCATTTTTTTATTTTCCAAACACGGTCAGCACATGTGACCCTTTTCATAGTTAATGTTATTGTGATTGAAAATTTACTTTTTTTATTGTTAGTCCTTCCTGATTTTTTTTTTTACATATGGATGAGTCAAATGTGCTCAGAGATAGTGTAAGTTAGTCTACATGATGTATATGTAGTGGTATGTCCAATATAATTTTTCATAAATATCTTTGGATCACGACGCAATCATTAATAATTTTGGTTGTCTGTAATTTATATTTCATTTAAAAACACGAGATATAACAAACTCCATCAATAACATAATTGTAGGAAATATAATAGCATCATCCTCATTATTTTATTCGGACACTAGACTATCCAAATATGGCCGGTAAAGATTTCTCTTGAAAATGGACGAAATTTGTATCGCGGTTCTATCAAGTACCTGCAGTAAAATGGTTTAGCTCCCAACGTCATTCATTAGGAGATGATCTTCGAGCTTTAACAACAGTACAAATGTTGGCAGCTGAATTTGGGAGTGGAATGGATAGGGATGAACATTACCCAATATCTAGACGTCCTACAACTTCTAACACTGAGGAATACATTGATGGTGACGGATTGACTATTTTTTATACATAGATTTGAGAATGTGGGTCTTTTAAATTACATAATTTAAGAACTAGCATCCACAAATGTATATACGTAAAATAGATAATACACAAACACAAACACAGAGACATACGCACGCACGCGCGCGCACACACACACACACACACACATATATATATATATATATATATATATATATATATATATTAATAAACAAATAATTATCGATAAAAATATATAAAAAAAAATAAAATGAACACACACAATCAGCACTTTTCGCCAACGTCACAACAGTCTTTACTCCGATCACTACACTCACCAATTCTAAGAAATTCACCATTTCTCTCTACTGTTCCTTAATGACTTAAGAATTTGGGAATCTTGGACAATATTTCTTCCAAAATAAATTTGAACAATTTATGTTTAAATATCCCCCAATCTGCGAAGGATTATCGTAAATTTGAAAAGACGATCAATAGAGTCAATCGACACAAAATGGCTGTTACCTTTAATAACATTTGTATGTGTGTATGTGTGTCAGTGTCCGTACATATTTGTTGAATTATTACCCTTTTATTTTTTGAGGAGTAGGCATGAAAGAAATAAGTGTGTTAGCCATGTGGGTTAATATTCAACGGGACAGAATTTGTTTAAATTTAACTATAATTTCGAAACGAAGCGTCATTTTTCTGTTTTCGTACATCATCGAAGCGTTATAGATTTATTACTTTTTGCGTTGTAATTTTCACTTTTTGATTATTTAATGTCTTTTTTTCCAGGTCTATTAAGCGGAAATTACATCGGAGGAATGAATGCCATTTTCTGGATTCTTTCAGACTTGGTATTTTGCCTTTAATAATAAATATGTTTTTTGTTCATTAAATTTATCCTTGATTTATAATCGTTTTCTTTTTTTCTTTTTACATCACACATCGTGACTTTATTACAATCTCCCAATATTAAATATGCAAAATAAAGAATTAACCATGTTTTATATCCTTTATTGTAATTCGACGTCTCTGCCAAGCAAAGGGTTCGCCATCAATATATTATTTGCTGTTGTTATATCTAGGTTTTCACGGGTGAACTTGCCAGGGACATTCCCAACCTTGAATTCAATTTAGAGTTCTTTTAGGCTTGTTACCAACCGAAACTAAAGAGCCACATATCCGCTTCTATTTACCCTATAAATGACTTGAAGTACTGGCACCAAAGTGAACGCAATGAACTGGGATGTAATTTGAACGGGGAACGACGATTCCACATTCTGCACTGATAAGCGCTATGCTATGCGCAAGTCGACTCTCTATGTTTAATACTAGCTTAGAAACAATGACAGTCTTTAAGTAAGTTCATTCCAGTGTCGCCCTCGCCTTTTGTACTTTTCTAAATTAATTTCGTTTCGACAGTTTTTAGTGACGAAGATACGTTTTCGTACATTTTATAATATATATTATCTTTCTTCGGTATGGTGTTCCTTGACAACATAACTGTCAGGGGTTTCAATTCTCGGCAGTGGATGTGCACTGCTGATGAGTCCCAAATATAGGACGAAACGGCCGTCCAGTGCTTCCTACACTCTGTGGAGGTTTCTATCAGACTCGATGAGTCAATTAAAATATATATATATATATATATATATATATATATATATATATATATATATATATATACATACACAACGTGATAGTGTCTACATGGGTTCAGTACTGGGGCCGACATTTAGAAATTTCTACATATCGAACCTCAAAAATAAGATATTTACAGATTTAAAAAAAACATCCATCTACCTAAGATACGTTGATGATATTCTTATGTTAGTTAAATATACAGATGATTACTTCAAGTCCAAAAACGTTTCCAAATAATTCTGTCATTGAATTTGCATATGAACTCAATACTAATAATAAAATCCCCTTCCTTGAATATTGATAAACACATATAATAACAAATTTACTATTTCGCCATACAAAAAACCTACAAGCATAAATCAATGTACACTTAACTACAAGAGCGAATGCCCATATTACTACAAAAAAGCAATTATAAAGAATCTAATACATCGTGCAGAAACTAATTCGTCCACAAAACAGATTTTTACAGTGAACTAAAGAATATAAAACAAACACTTAATAATAGCTTTCCAAACTATATAGTTGATGAATAAATAAGATGCTTTCTTAGAAATCTCAGTACTAAGGAAATAGTATATAATACTGCTTCTACTAATCTCAAATATATTAATCTCCTAGAGCGTGATCAAACGCATACTAATTATAAACAAAATGAAACTATACTAAAAAATTTAATAAATACTAATATATCAACAACAGATCCTAGCAAATAAATTAAGTTAATCATATGCTACACTAAATCTTCCCAATGATTCTCCTCCCCCGGTTAGAGATTTGCAAAAAAACCAACATAGTTTACAAATTCAAGTGACTTTTAGGAGATTGTATCTTCAACGAAATAAATAATAATGTTGGTCACACCAGAAACTCGCTTTCACGACGCTTGACACTACATTTGAATGAAAACTCTAACATTTTTAGGCTTTTAAAACAATATGCCTGGCCGCATACACAATTCCGTCAAATCCTTGTCGAAAACACAATTATACTTAAACATGAAAACAATAAGCAAAAACTAAAAATTCTTGAAGCTATTTACATAAAACAGTTTAAACCTAACCTAAACAAAATAAACTATGAAATCTCCACAAATATCCTTAAATGTCTATAATAACAGAAGTCATTGGTTTAGACCAACGGCAACCCATACTTAACACTTCTCGAATTCACTCTCGCGTGGTCATGTGTGACGTCATGAGCTGCGGTGCGATTTTCGCTTTCAGCGTCTTATATGCACGCGTTTATCGGTGCTTGAAAATCATCCATGTAAACAGAAACAGACTACCATCACGTCTGTGTATTGCTTCATATATTGTACAGTAATTGTCACCTTTGACAATGGCATATTTAAGCCGAAAGCTTAGAGCGCATTAAAAATAATATTAATATATATATATATATATATATATATATATATATATATATATATATATATATATATATATATATATATATATATATATATATATATATAGAGAGAGAGGGGGAGAGAGGCCCGATGGCGTAATTTTTACGGGATCTTATCAATAATAATAATAATAGACTATTCCATATTTAATAAACACTGTGCCTCAGTCAGTAGTTCAAATCGAGTCAAGAGTCGTGTCAGAGGCTGTCCGAAACTGAGTCGCGTTCATTACTGCAAGACATTGGAATAGTGATACTGGTCGAGACTACATTGTTCTCTCTACTAAACCTGATTTTTCATACTAACACTTCTACTTCTCTGTATATATTCCTGTTTGTAATATATCTGTGTTATTCCATACCCGTGTTCGAGTTCTTTATTGGTTCTACCTTGGACTATCACCGTGGTACAAGGAAACGGAGCAGAAGAAGTGGCGACGAAGATTCGAATTCATTCGGTGGAAAAAAAAAAATTCGTTCGCCACAGTATAACAATTGGCGACGAGGAAAACAACTCTCTACGCGGAGGACATACTTTTTTTTTTTTTTTTTTTTTTTTTTTGCTCTCCGTCGCGCATAACAAGTGAAGTGCACAGGCTACAGAATATCAGGTTACACAAAAAACAAAAAAAAATACGTTATCATGGAAGATTTTAAGTCAACCATTATGGAACTTATCAAAATCCAATTGGAACAGCAACAAAGATACGAACTGAAACATCTGGAATTGCAAGAATTATTGTCGCGTGCAATGACAATAAGGAAAAAAAATCCGAGAACGAAACAGTTCTCTCACAAGACGCTATTTGGAGTAATATCGAAGAATTCAGGTACGCACCCGACGAAGATAAACCTTTTGCGAATTACTTCCGAAGGTATGAAGAACTATATGATTTTGACTGCAAAGATTCGTCAGAGGCACGTAACGTACGCCTATTACTAAGAAAATTAGGCACAGGAGAATATACCAAATTCATAGATTATATCCTTCACAGAAAAGCAAACGAGTTAACGTTCAAAGAATATATAAAATTGCTAACGGAACTTTTCAGCCATAATACTTCACTATATCATAAAAGATGGAAATGCTTAAACCTTACAAAAAATGACAGCGAGGATTACATAACTTTCGCATCCATTGTTAACAAATATTGTGACAACTTCAAATTATCGGAACTCAGCGCGGACAATTTCAAATGTTTAATTTCTGTCCAAGGCCTGGTTTCAACCAAGGACGCGGAAATGAGACGCAGAATACTTACTAATTTGGAAAGTGAAAAAGATCTGACACTTCAAAAACTAGCCGAAGACTGCCAGAGATGCATCAGTGAGAAGAAAGTTCCAAAAGATATAGAACAAGCTGGCATAGCACAAGCACGCAAAGTACGAAGGCAAACAAATTTTCCCTCCTCACAAACAAACCGGACCGATTTTCCCGCCTCAAGAACAGGTAAGACAAATTTTTCTAATTATAAAAAAAACTACTACCCAGTTCATGCTATCGTTGTGGGTCTTGGCATTGCGTTAAAGACTGTACAAATCGTTTAAAACTTGCCTCTCATGTAAAAAATAGGCAACATAAGTTCTCATTGTTGCTATCGAAAAGAAAGCAAAAGCAGAATAAGAATTACGAGGACTGATCAAGCAGATGAGACTAATATAAGAAAATATGTACAAGTTGAAATGCAAAACAGAAAAGTTAGGTTACAGCTGGATTCTGACTTAGACTTAACTATCAAACCTACAAACATGGAGAAAACTGAACAAACCTGTCATGTTAAAAACGGATAAAATTGCTAGATCAATTACGGGGAGAAAGATAAAATTCGAGAGTGAAGTAATCACAAACGTAACATTTAATGGAATGACAAAAAAATAAAAATGTACGTCTTAAAAAATACCAAAAAACCTATTCGGAACAGACTGGATGCAAAAAGTCGAATTGTGGGATTTACCTATTAGTACGTACTGCCAAAATGTAAAAAGCTTATCAACCGAGGCAGACAAATAAAAAAGGAAAACTAAAACCGAGTTTCCCCGAAGTATTTTCAGCAGTTCTCGGTAGATGTATGAAAATGGCAGCTAATATCGAAATAAAGGAAAACGTTCAACCTGTTTTAACCGGTTTTGCGTCAATAGAAAAAATTGACCAAGAATTAACTAGACTCGAAAATACAGGCATATTGAAAAAAGTAGAATACAGCAAATGGGTCGCACCGACGGTCTACGTCAAAAAGTCAGGAGAAATTCGATTTTGTGCTGATTTTTCTACAGGTTTGAACGCAGCAATAAAGGACTACCACTATCCTCTACGCAGACCAGAAGAAGTATTCACTAAATTAAATGGCGGAAAATATTTTTCAAAAATTACACCATCAACATTATCACGAGCAGAAGACATGTCTGCTAGGAAAATCAGATCAGCGTTCGATAAATTACTACCAAGTAAAACAAAACAAGTAACACAGTCCTACGCACCAAAAATAAAATTCCTCCCAGGAGAAAAAGTTTATATATTCCTGTTTGAAAGAAAAATTTATATCCATATATTTGCTTACATATTCCTGTTTGTAATATATCTGTGTTATTCCATACCTGTGTGCGAGTTCTTCTTTATTGATTCTACTTTGGACGATCACCGTGGTACAAGGAACCGGACCATAACATTAATGAATAACAGTTTGGAATGAAGAATCGGAGAACTGAGTTCCAATTCCAGTCGAATCTATTACATTCACTTACGTGCTAATACAACTGCGAAAAGGTGTGAATCATCTTCTCCCTCCAGCTAAGGATTCTATAGACTTGGATGTCAACTGGTCTAGAAGAAGGACAACTCTGAATTCAAAACCTGTGGAGGATCGATTGGGGACTTTGTAGCACGTAGTGCACCAGATCTCTGTATTCGGCCCTTCAAAAAGTGTGGATGGTTCTGCACGAAGCCTTCACCACTATAATCATATCTCATGTGCCGGTGTCGGGCTGTCGATTTTCTGGGAACTGATCTGCTTGACTCTCATACGTCGACTTCGACGGGAAAGAGTCATATATATATATATATATATATATATATATATAGTTATGAAGAACTTGGTAATTCGTCTGGGTAATTCCAAATACTCTACCATGTCTCTTTAACTACCCCTTTTACACTCTCTGTTAAATTACAAAGACTTACCCATCAATTTTAATTTCATTTCATTTTTGAAAGTGCTATCTGATGATCCGGCGTCCTTTAAAAGGACTCTGGTGAAATAAATTATTATAATGGTACCTTAAAGTGGTCTGTTTTTCTTTTAAATATATATATTATTAGACAAGTCATCTATATTTTTTGTTATGTGTCAATAAATGTTAATTAACCATTTCCTTAATGCATTATTTTCTACGATCTTATTAGGATTGTAATAAATAAACCGCAATAATATTGATCCATCAATGACAATAGAAGCAAAAATAATCAAAGAGCCATTTACCCGAAAAATGTCCACATAATGTATGAAGGAACAACATTAAGAAAATCAAAGACAGCTCGAAACGGGTAAAGTAATCCTGAAGGAGACAACAAACACGATTCCATTAGTCATTTCTAGATGTAGAATATTCAGCGAATGTGTTGCTTGGTTAAATTCGACATTTAACTATTCCGGAGAGTATTTTCTGCAAATTTATTGAATTGTATCGACCAAGTTACTGCATCCTGCTCAATGCATGTATCCAGAAAAAACTCTTACAGTGACACACCTTATTAACTGGGGATATTTATTTGTATAGTAGGTACTGTCTCGGTTCAAAGCGGACGTATTGTATTCATTGAATTGCCATGAACGTTTCTGAGTAAATAAGCGCAACAGATTCCACTGGAAATTGAACTTGGTTTGCTGATTTCAATTTTCGCGCAGATAACCTTTTGCTTCTCACACATAAGCAAAATTTAGACAGAAAAAAAAAAAGAAATTTTGCCATGTAAAAAAAAAAAAGAAATTTCGATAAATAAATCTCATACCAGAAATAAAAACTTTATTAAAAACTACATGAGAATGGAGACAGAAATCATTTTCTAGAAAGCACGAGGAACTATTTGAATTCCTAGAAAAACTAGATCTATTTGCGAATGATGTTAGAATAATCCTGAACATATTCCAGGTGGCAAACCACGGATGTAAAGTGTGTATCTATATAAAAATAGAAAGGAACGCAAAGCAAGCATTCCTCTACTTCGGATATGTCTTTAACCATTACAACAAGACTATCCTAAGAGAAATGGTCACGCTATCAAGATTTATAATTGTACAGAATGATGCTAATGATATCGTCAACATAATATATAAACAACGGCCAAGTTACAGAATAAATAGAAACAAAATATAGACAATAATACAATAAGATAGGGACACTTTAAAATTATAAGGAATATAATCAGGAAAGTGGACGTGGGAAATTTGTCACTAACAGGAAATACTGATTGTAAGACGGTCAGAAGAAAGAAAAGATATATACTCATGCCATTGCCATGAAATATCGTGAGAATGAAACAGATCGGCCGTAGTAGGTGTCTGTGCAATCTTTGTCTCATTAAAATGGTTGTGAGATCAATCCCTGAGTATGGTAGTACAAAAAAGTCATATATTTTCATGCAGTGAACATGACAATCGACATCACACGGACAATTAATTCAGACGGATAATTTATGGACAATTTAAGAAGTTCAAACGGAAACATATGTTAAGTCGACTTTTCGAGAATGGCATAAATGTCCAACACGTAACTTAATTGTAATGTTTGTAACAGTGTGTGGTAAGAGTTGTATTTAATTACTACGGTCAGAATGTATGGTTACCAGAAAAGCCTAAATACAAATTCAAAGAACGAAAATCAAGCAAGTACAAATATCTAAGTATCTAAAAAGAGTTTTATCAGTGTAGGACAGTAATGCAGCCAAATGCGATGGTACATATGCATAGAGGAAAGATGCCTTCCAAATTCTTAACTTATTAAGAAACAGGCAAATTTCAATAGAAACATAAGATAGACTACGGAACGGTATGTATTATGACAGGGAATAATATACAATCTCATCACAAAGGAAGAAAGGATTTAAAGCAACGAAAATGCGATTGTACAGAAGGATGCTACTAATATCGTCAACATAATATATACAAAACGGCCAAGTTAAAAAATAAATAGAAACAACATATAGACAATATATGTTACACCAGAAATAGAATCATTATAGATATCTACTTGAGAATCGATACAGAAGTCATTTTCTAGAAGACACAAGGATCTATTTGAATTGCTAAAGAAACTAGATCCATTTGCGAAGGACGTTAGAATAATCCTGAATTTATACTGCTAACAAACGAACGGAAAGTGAGTATCTATATAAAAATAGATAGGAGGGCAAGGCAAACATGTCTCTACCACCAATATGTATTCAGCTTCTACAGCAAGACTATCGTAAGAGAAATGCTGACGTTATCAAGATTTCTAATCGGCGTGCCTCATCATAACAACATAAGATACTCAAATGACGCTATGTTGATAGGTGACGCCGGCAAAAAAGCTACAGAAAATCCTAGACAGTGTATTAAAAGACAGCGCGAACAAAGGAATAACTATCAAATACATGAAGAGAGAAATGATGGTCCTCTGAAAAAATGTTCAAGATGTGAGTTTTAAATAGGAAGTGTCAAAATCAAGGAAGTATTGAAGTTTAAATATCAAGGAAGTTTTTTTTAAAGAGGTTGAAAAATGTGATTCCGAAATTTAAAAGGCTAAGTAAAGTGATGAGCATCAGAAAAAAATCTCGTTTAAACAAATAAACACTTGCTGTGTTTCTATGTGATAATCATCTTTTTATATGACAATGATCTGGACAATCTCCCAACGGATGAGATTCGAATGGGAGGTAACAGAAATGTGGTTCTACAGACGGACATTGAGAATTCCATGGACGGGTGAGTTAGCAACGAGAAAGTCTTAAAAACCTGACAACTATAAGGACGCTTATGCTCAGACTGAAGAAGAGTACAATGAAATTCAATGAAAATATAACAAGGAAGGAGGGCTTGGAAAACTTAAAACTCACAGGAGATTAGAAAAGGCAGCGAGAATCCCAACCGACGACATTATGTGAACAGAAGGCGGAACGATTGGGGACGAGAGAATTAGCAAAATCAGAAAAATGCTAAAGACCACAAGAGACAAGATCTTTTGGAGAGCCATGATCGCTCATGTCCCGAAAGGTCGCGTCACATACCAGAAGAAAAAAAATCTTCGTGTGTTAAACACTTTGGGATTAACTCAAAATTCCTTCACCCAATATGTACGAAGACTGGATATCATGGCCGTTGCTATTTGGATCATACATATAACGCGGAATATATACAATCCATCCTAAATAATTCAATAGATTAGTTTGTCACAATATTACAAATTTCGGCACTTAGACGCATAGATCTCAATGCTCTAGAGAAATTCTATACGAGAAAATATTTATACCGAGTGCTTTACTGTAGGTACCCTGTTATAATAATTGGTGTTCGCTTGCACCGTAGTTGAAAAGTTACAGAATGAATAGGAAAACACGTAAGAAAGGTAAATATAGCCTTGTGCACGAATAATCTTAAGTGATAATGAGATTTTCTTTAAGGTGACAATGGCCATTTGGGATGAGTCCGTTATATTCAGGAGAGTAAAAAGACAGACTTAAATTTGGAAGCACTCTCAGGAATGAGAGATGAGATGACGTGCTTCTGTGGCGGTCTGGAATCACTAAAATTACACCAATCAAGAAAGATTACGACAGAAATAAACAGTCTAAAACAGATCGGACTTAGTAGGTGTCTATGCAATCTTTGTCTCATTCAAATGGTTGTGAGATCAATCCCTGAGTCTGGGAGTACAAAAAAGTCATATATTTTCATGCAGTGAACGTGGCAAACAATATCACACGGACAATTCAGACGGATAACTTACGGACAATTTAAGATGTTCAAACGGAAACATACTTTAGGTCGACTTTTCGAGAACGGCATAAATGTCCAACACGTAACTTAATTGTAATGTTTGAAACAGTGTGTGGTAAGAGTTGTATTTAATTACTACGGTCAGAATGTATGGTTACCAGAGAAATCCTAAGTATAAATTCAAAGAACGAAAATCAAGCAAGTACAAATATCTAAGTATCTAAAAAGAGTTTTATCAGTTTAGGACAGTAATGCAGCCAAATGCGATGGTACATATGCATAGAGGAAAGATGCCTTCCAAATTCTTAACTTATTAAGAAACAGGCAAATTTCAATAGAAACATAAGATAGACTACGGAACGGTATGTATTATGACAGGGAATAATATACAATCTCATCACAAATGAAGAAAGGATTTAAAGCAACGAAAATGCGATTGTACAGAAGGATGCTACTAATATCGTCAACATAATATATACAAAACTGCCAAGTTAAAAAATAAATAGAAACAACATATAGACAGTAATATAATCAGATATGGACACTTTAAAATTTTAAGGAATATAATGAGGAAAGTAGGTGTGGGAAATTTGACACTTACAGGAAATACTGATTGTAATACGGTCAGAAGAAAGAAAAGATTTATAATCATGTCGTTGCCATGAAAGATCGTGAGAAAATAAGCGCAAGAGTTTCCGCTCGAAATTGAACTTGATTTGCTGACTTCACTTTTCACACAGATAAAATTTTGCTTCTCACACATTAGTAATATTTAGACAGGAAATAAAATTCGATAAATAAATGTTACACCAGAAATATAATCATTATTGACAACTACATGAGAATCGATACAGAAGTCATTTCCTAGAAGGCACAAGGATCTCTTTGAATTGCTAGAGAAACTAGATCAATTTGCGAAGGACGTTAGAATAATCCTGAATTTACAGTATATTTACATTATTCCGACTATTGTCCTCATCTTTGTCGCCATATTTATTGCAGCGTTTCGGCCGTTGTACGCTCTGGTCTTATTCAGCTGTAACATGAGGTGAAATGGAAAGATCAGTCGTGGCTGACCACTTATGGAAAGAGAAGAGAGATCACCGCACTCTGCGGGATCAGGTTCAGATCGGAGACAAGGAACACCATCGGAAAATTCGTAAACATAAGGAATCAGCACATATGCTTGGCCAGAAAAATCTCCTAAGCCGACCAAGCATAGAAATGTATACAATACGGAAACCAGTAATAAGAAATGCCAGAGAAAATCGATAAAAACAACAAAAATTGCAATATGTGCTCTGGTAAAAATATGCAATGATAACAGCAAAAATTGCAATATGAGCACTGGTAAAAAGGTTGCTGAAGACATTATGTATAATACCCCGAAATTCATACATAGATGTCCTCGAGGACACATGAGGACAGTGGATAAATGCGTTAGTTAGATCCAGTGACAGGACCCAAGGAGTGTAAGTTCAATACCCGGTTAAGACAGGAGAACATTCAGAGGGAAATTAACAGGAGATAAATGATAACTGACATCCATTAGACATGACACGTGGAACTAGAAGAGTCTACCCCAGTGAGCGAAATAAAGGGTTCAGTTCGACATTCCAACCACCTGAAGAAGGCCGGAGCGTACAACGGCCGAAATGTTGTAATTAATATGGCGACGAAGATGAGGACAATAGTCCGATTAATGTAAATAATGTATATAATACCTCATCTCAGAAATATAGAAAAACCCTGAATTCATACTGCTGACAAACAACGGACGGAAAGTGATTATCTATATAAAAATAGAAAAGAGTGCAGGGCAAAGATGTCTCTACTGCCAATATGTTTTCAACATCTACAGCAAGACTATCGTAAGAGAAATGGGGACGCTACCAAGATTTATAATTTGCATAATCATAACAATATAAGATACTCAAATGACGCTGTGTTGAAAACTGACACTGTAAAAAAAAACTGCAGAAAATTCTAGACAGTGTAGTAAACCAAATCGAAGAAAAGGAATAACCATCAACTGCATAAGAGTGAAATGACGGTCCTCCGCATGAAAAAAAGTTAAAGATGTAACTTTCAAATAGGACATGTCAAAATTAAGCAAGTATCGAAGTTTAAATATCCGGAAAGTGTTTTAAAAGAGGAGGAATTAAGCTAGTCTTAATGCTTGGCATTTTACGCTGCAGGAAAGATCATAAAAAACAGAACTTATTCCTACAAATGGCAGTAAATATTGGAAGCCATTATTGCCCTCCTTCTGAAATGAGACAAAACATTGAAGAAAAAAAACATCGATTTTTTAATTATATTTCATGTAGTCTAATGAAGTACTGAGTTTTTTTTTTGCTATTCTTAACTGATCGAAATATTGCAATTTATATGCGAATTTAAAGTAACCACATAATTGTGGCTGGGGCGTTATGCTTCTGAATTTTCTGTAACGAAGGTAAAAATATATATGGGATTGAAGGCATGGAGATTAGTGATTGTTTCGATTTCAAACAAGGCAGAACTTTGTTTTAATCGTTATATTTTTTGCAAAATTAGGCACTGGTAGTGTGCATAAGAGTTATATACATCGAACTCCTTGTAATTATTCCTGGCAAATAGGAATGAAAATTAGATTGCGTATTATCATCATAGCAAATAATCTATTTGCATGTTTATCAGATAAATAAATTAATGCCAACCACATCCAAAATCACAATTTCTCTGGTCAGAAATTATTATAGCAGCTCAGTTTCAAAAGGAAATGAAAAAAAATCGTGTGTCCAAACTCGAATAATGCGGGGTGGTTTCAGAAAGAAATGCCGAAGTCATGAATCGCAGGTCCAATGCCAATAACAGCAATACACGTAAATGGTCAGAAATCCACGGCACAGAAAAACAGTCACTTGCAAGCCGACGAAGGTACGGGAAAAAACTGCCCCATTGCTTTTGTCGATGGAACAGCTTTTTTTCATTGGTCAATGGTTGGAGAGGACAAACAATATTAACATATTCTAGATGCATTTATGGCAACAGCTGTCACTGACTTGTTTCTATTTTGGGTACTTAGTCTTTGGCATATCGTACACAACCTTTTTCGCGATAAATGAATTTCTCTTTCGCCACATTATCTGAAAATGCGATAAAAGTTATTGTTACACACCAGGCAATCAAGCTTCGACAGACTGAAAAAAAATGGGAACATTAAATATTTTTATATTCAAGTTTCTCATTTGGAATATTTATCTCTAAAGAAAAATCACAAAATGATATTGTCAGTCTTCATAGGCCCTCAGATCAATTTCTACTATTTTAGTGGGTACTCTATGGAGGTCAATAGGGGATTAGCTAATGTAGATTAAGGAGGAAACTGTCTGTTCCGATTCCTTTCATCAAGTATGCTTAGTGTTATGTATGAACATCATCTCTAACTAGCATATTATATACATTGGAAAAATTAAAGACAAAGTTATAATTAATTTCCTCTGACGCGTTTCGTCCTTTAGGAATAAATCGGACAAAAACATGATGTTTCCGTCGATGCAAATACACATGCGCACAAAGGCGGAGGAAATGCTGAAATTTGAACAATAATATATGTGTTTTCAAATATGTTTGGGTATATTGTCTAACCATCAAGATACTTTTATCTTTTTGTTTACGCTTTTCATCGCTTTTGTTATTAACTATCCAAAATTGTGCTTATAAATTATCAGCCTAGAACAGTGAAATGTTGAGAAAGCAATAGGCGGGGGATCTAGGATTAAAACATTTTCTATATACGTTCGATTTAGCGAATACCTTTCTATTTTAATTAAATAGGCATTTTTAGATTAAACTTATGCCCAGACACATCCTAGTATGTTTCTAGTATATAGAAATTTGTACAATTTTCTCCCATATTATTTATGTTTTTTTAAATTATTTCAAAGATTATTCTATTTAAAATACACGCAACATTTGTATCTTTGTTTTCAAAGTATTACGTCTATCTCTGTATATATAAAAAGCCTTAGGCTCATAAATTCTTTAGGAATACACACACTGACGCACACACACACACACACACACACACATATATATATATATATATATATATATATAGATAGATAGATAGATAGATAGATAGATAGATAGATAGATATGAGTTTCTGACACTGAGTTTTAAGCTTTTGCGATCATCAGACAGATTTGTTTAGTATTT
Organism: Acanthosepion pharaonis; assembly: GCA_903632075.3. NCBI lineage: Eukaryota > Metazoa > Mollusca > Cephalopoda > Sepiida > Sepiidae > Acanthosepion > Acanthosepion pharaonis. The sequence goes on from CAHIKZ030004686.1 coordinate 1,230,895, forward strand.
AGAAATTGGATTTGTTTATCCTTGTTTGACTATGTATGGCGGTGGGGGGAGGATTTAATTCTGTGTTTGTTTGGGCTGACACTAGCATACGCATAGACACATATACATACCGATGATCGCATTTTTGTTAACACAAACACATCCAAATAAACAATCCGAAGCTAGACAGAGATACACGTCCATGCGTTCGGGCATACGTATATACGCAGTTGTAATTGTATTTCGGTGTCGAGTCCTTAGAAAAAATAGATCCAATTTTAAAAAAAATAATCCAGTTTATCAGTTTATCGCGTGAATTCCAGCGCCACAAACTCATATCCATACAAGTGATTATGTTAACTCTATCACTGATATTGAATGAATTCCGTTAACTATTGCATCTATATATATATATATATATATATATATATATATATATATATATATATATATATATATATATATATATATATATATATATATATATACAGTCGACTGTTCCGGCGAGTTCGACATGAGGTTCAAAGCAGATCAGTTCCCAGGAAACCGACAGCTCGACAACAGCACATGAGATTTGATTATAGTGGTGAAGGTTTCGTGCAGGACCATCCACACTTTTTGAAAGGCCGATTACAGAGACCTAATGCACTCCGTGCCACAAGGTCCCCAAACGACCCTCCGCAGGTTTTGAATTCAGAGTTTTCCTTCTCCTAGACCAGCTGCCATCCAAGGCTATAGAACTTGGTCTGTCCTGCTATTTAGCCATAGATGGAGGGAGAAGAAGAGGATTCACATCTTTGCAAAGGGTATTAGTACGTAAGTGGATGTAATGGATTCGACTGGAATTCGAACTCGGCTCTGCGATTCCTCAATCCAAGTCGCTATCCATTACTCTCTCTGTGTGTGTGTGTGCGTGCACGCACACACACACACACACACACACACACACACACACATATATATATATATATATATATATATATATATATATATATATATATATATATATATATATATATATATATATATATATATATATATATATATATGATTGCTACCTCTTAATGTATTTTATAAATTTTAGTAATACATTTTCTTGTTAGAAATAAATTTTATTTTATTTAGGTTATGTGTCCTTGTAATCATATTTTATTGTAGATACCGTCGTGGGAATTTTACTGTTAATAAAACCTACATAATAAGTAAAAAAAAAAAAACGATCAGATCTATGTTGAAGTGTAAGTTCCACTGTATGGATTGATACAAAAACTTGATAGATATATTACTGAAAAATTCCTTTTCTTATATTCTGCGATATTCAAATTCTGCGTGAAAATTTTTACCTCCTGTAGTGCTATGAGCGTATTGATATTATTAATGAAATCTATTTCATATCAGGAATATTTACGTATTTGTTAGGCGAAAGATATTTAAGTTGTGAATTCTTAAAGGATTCATTAAGCTTAAGTCATGGGGAAAGAAATGTCCACTGTCCTATATTCCCTCAGCATTTATTGACACAAATAGTTTTTATTTCTTTAGGATTATGCTCATATTTTATTTAAGTTATTACAAGATTATCTATTGTTGAATTTTATTTTCAGTTCATCAAGAATTATTTATTTTGTTAATATAGACAACACAGCGGAGGAATGTCGAAGTGATAGGAAAATCATTGATAAGCTATCAGCTATCGCCGATTAGAACAAGTGGAAATGTTGATGCAAGATGGAAATAGAAAAAAAAACTTAAATCAACATACAATGAATGCTCATATCACAAACATAATCGACTCTCAAAAATCTTACAAAATTGTTTCATTTAAAGAATTTTACGCTACGCATACAGCGGTATTAATCTTTATCGCAAATCATTTTAGTAGAGTCCAAGAAGAAAATGGCACGGATTAGATAAGAGAAAATGTGTAATATTTCATCAGGATGAATTTAGGTTGCATGGTTTTTTGGTGACTAAGTAAAAAAAATGTTACACATTTGATTGTTTATTTGCACACAACCACAATATTTTTTCAGTTATTTCATCTTCCTATCACACCTTATTCTGCTTTTTTTTTTTTATTGAATAATCGATTTTAGAAGAAGAGTTTCCATTCCGTGGAAGAATGTAAAAAAGAACAGGGTCATTTTTGCTGACAAAAACCTGAGGGATCAGATGGAAATCTATCGACTGAAAAACTACAGAAGATGAAGAAACTATAAAAAATAAGTTCTTTAACACAAATAAAATTCCAAAAGCCTCAATGAGGTTTACATTATTAAGCGAGCTATTACATATTAGTAAATAAAATCGTGACCATTGATTAATTTTACCTACTCTACGTTTAGATTTCTCCCTGACTTGATATAGATATTTACGAGTATATCTAAAAGTCATGACATATTTATTTGATAAATCAACCTTTTGATATCAAAAGTTTAATAAATAAATAATTCGATAAATACACCGTCTCCGTTGCTGTGACATTTTGATGAAAACAAAGCGATTATCAAAGATAACAGGTTAGCAGTTATTATGCTTGTTTTAGCAGATTCTCATGGAAATTCTTTTGCTGTGTTATTATATCATTATATACAACTGTATGAAATAGTACCCAGACATAATTTATTTTTCAATTTTATTTCATCAAACTTTAAATTCCGGAAAAAAAAACGTGGAATATCTAGAGTATTAAAGAGTTTATAGAGAGTTTCCTTAGCAAAAGCGCAAAGATTCATTGGGATGCATTAAATTAGCTAGTGCTATTTTATCAACACCATATCCGTTGATGATTGATATGATCGTAGTTCTCCATACTCATCTTATCCACATTGCCTTGGGAAAGTTAGTGAAATTATTTACCGATACTTTCTCCATAATTTTGAATTGAAAATTGGCTTACTTATCGATTGTTGACAAAGAGGAGACCATTTAATTTTCTAATCGACTGTTGACAAAGAGGAGACCAGATTGTCTTTCTCCTCGGCAGTTGACAAAAAGAAGACCATATCGTCTTTCTTCTCAACTGTTGACAAAAAGAAGACCATATCGTCTTTCTTCTCGACTGTTGACAATTAAGAGACGATATGGAATTTCTTCTCGACTGTTGACAAAGTGGAGACCATATTGTTTTCTTCTTGACTGTAGACAAAGAGGAGACCATATTGTCTTTCATCTCGAATGTTGACAAAGACGAGACCAAATTGTCATTTTTTCCACAGTTGACAAAGAGGAGACCATATCGTCATTCTTTTCGACTGTTGACAAAGAGAACATATTGCCTTTGTTCTCGACTGTTGACAAAAAGAAGACCATATCGTCTTTCTTCTCGACTGTTGACAAATAAGAGACGATATGGAATTTCTTCTCGACTGTTGACAAAGTGGAGACCATATTGTTTTCTTCTTGACTGTAGACAAAGAGGAGACCATATTGTCTTTCATCTCGAATGTTGACAAAGAGGAGAACATATTGCCTTTGTTCTCGACTGCTGAGAAAGAGGAGACATATTATCTTTATTCTTGACTGCTGACAAAGAGGAGACCATTTGTCTTTCTACTCGATTGTTGACAAATAGGAAACAATGTTGTCTTTCTTCCTGACTGTTGAAAAAGAGGGGACCATGTTATCTTTCTTCTCAGCTGTTGAAAAAGAGGAGACCATATTGACTTATTTCTCGAAAGTTGACAAAGGGCAGACCATATTGTTATACTTCTCAATTGTTGACAAAGAGGAGACAAAATTGACTTTCTTCTCCACTATTGACAAAGATGAGACCATGCTGTCTTTCCTCTCGACTGTTGACAAAGAGGCAACCAAATTGTCTTTGTTCTCGACTGTTGAAAAAGAGGAGACCATGTTGACTTTGTTCTCGACTGTTGACAAAGAGGAGACAATATAGTCTTTCTTCTCGACTGTTGACAAAGAAGAAACTGTATTGTTTACTTACCGACTATTAACAAAGAGGAGACCATGTTGTCTTTCTTCTCGACTGTTGACAAAGAGGAGACCAAATTGTTTTTCTTCTCGATTGGTGACACAGTGGAGACCATATTGTCTTTCTTCTCGACTTTTGACAAAGAGTAAACCAAATTGTCTTTCTTCTCCAATGTTGACAAAGAGGACACCATATTGCCATTTTTCTAGACTGCTGAAAGAGAGGACACCATATCGTCTTTCTTCTCGACTTTTGACAAAGAGGAGACCATATTCTCATTCATTCGTCTATTGACAAAGAGGAGAGCGTATCGTCTTTCTCCACGATTTTTGACAAAGAGGAGACCATACCTTCTTTCTTCTCGACTGTTGACAAAGAGGAAACCATATTGTTTTCTTATCGACTGATAACAAAGAGGAGACCATGTTGTTTTTCTTCACAACTGTTGAGAGAGAGGGGACCAAATTGTCTTTCTTCTCGAATGTTGACAAAGGGGAGAGTATATTGTCATCTTCTCGACTGTTGAGTAAGAGGAGACCATATTGTCTTCATTCTCGACTGTTGACAAAGAGGAAACCATATTGTTTTCTTATAGACTGTTAACAAAGGGGAGGACATGTTGCCATTCTTCCCGTCACAAATAGGTGACCAAATTGTCTTTGTTCTCGACTGAGGACAAAGAGGAGACCATATTGTGATTCTTCTCCACGGTTGACAAAGAGGAGACCATATTCTCATTGTTTTCGAATGTTTAAAAAGAGGAAAGCATATAGTCTTTCTTCTAGAGTGTTGACAAAGAGGAAACCATACTGTCATTCTTTCGTCTGTTGACAAAGAGGAGAATATGTGGCCTTTCCCTACGACGTTTGACAAAGGGGGGTCCATATCGTCATTATTCTGGACTGTTGACAAAGAGGAGAACATATTGTCTTATGTTCTCGACTGTTGACAAAGTGGAGACCATATTGTTTTACTTATCGACTGTTGACAAAGGGAAGACTATATTGTCATTCTACTCGACTGTTGACAAACAAGAGACAATGTTGTCTTTCTTCTCGACTGCTGAGAAAGTGAAGACAAAATTGATTTCTTCTCCACTGTTGACAAACTGGAGACCATGTTGTCTTTCTTCTCGACTGTTGACAAGGAGGTGACCAAATTGTCTTTCCTCTCGACTGATGACAAAGAGGAGACGATGTAGACTTTCTTCTCAACCGTTGAAAAAGTGGAAACCGTATCGTGTTTTTTCTCGAGTGTTGACAAAGAGGAAACCAGATTTGTTTTTTTTCGACAGTTGACAAAGACGACACCATATTACATTTCTTCTCGACTGTTGATAAAAAGGAGACCAAATAGGTTTTTCACCTCGACTGTTGACAAAGAGGAAACCACATTGTCTTTCGTCTCGACTGTTGACAAAGACGGGAGCATTATATTTTCTTCTCGACTGTTGACAAAAAGAAGACCTTATTATCTTTCTTCTCGACTTTTAACAAAAAGGAAAAATATCAATTTTCTTCTCGACTGTTGACAAAGAGGAGACAATATCGACATACTTCTCAACTGTTAACAAAGAGGATAACATATTTTCATTCATCAACGACTGTTGAGAACATTTCTTCTCGACTGGTAACAATGATGAGACATATTGCTTTTTTCTTGACTTTTGGCAAAGAGGAGTCCATTTGTTTTTCTTCTCGACTGTTTTTAAATAGGATGCAATGTTGTCTTTCTTCCCGACTGTTGACAAAAAGCAGACCATATTTTCATTCTTCAAGAACTGTTGAGAAAGAGTAGACTATTTTGTCTTTCTTCTCGTCTGTTGACAAAGAGTTGACAACGTTGTCTTTCTCCTCGGCTGTTGGCAAAGTAAACATCATATCGTCTTTCTTCTCGACTGTTGACAAAGAGGAGGCAATTATTGTCTTTCTTCTAGACTATTGACAAAGAGAAATCCACATTGTTTTCTTCTCAACTTTTGACAAAGAGGAGAGCTTGTTGTCTTTCTTCTCGACTGTTGACAAAGAGAAGACCATATTGTATTCCTTTCGTATGTTGATAAAGTGGAGACCATATTGCTTTCTTGTCGACTGTTGACAAAGGCGACAGCATATTGTCCTTCCTCTCGACTGTTGACGAAGGGGAGACCATATCATCTTTCTTACCGACTGTTGACAAAGAGAAGACCATATTATTTTTCCTCTCGACTTTAGAAAAAAGAAAGCATATGTCTTTCTTCTCGATTCTTGAAAAAGAGGAGACAATATTGTCTTTCTTCTAGACTTTTGACAAAGTGGAAACCATATTTCACTATTTCATTTAACCTATATATGTGGGTAGAAATAATGGATTCAAGATTCTTCAAGGGAATAAATTCAAGCGCGAAAGTGAACATTATAATCTTTCAGTTATGGGAGATGCGTGATACAAGCTTAGGTGATCCTGTATCATTTGATACATGCATTTGGTTACCATTCTTTTCTGTGTTAGACCAATTGCTATAAAAGTCAATAGAACACGGTCTGTCCTGCTATTTACCAATAGCTGAGAGATGAACAGGTTTCATTCGTTTCCCAAGGGTATTATCACATAATTTAATGCAATGGATTGGATTGGAATTCGAACTCGGCTCTCTGGTTCCTCAATCTAAGCAGCTATAATGCTGGTTTATTTCAAACTTTGAACATTATAATACTGGTTTAATTATGTTGTTTTTCTTTTAATGATCGTCATTTAGCACTTAAGTTCCTGTTATCTGTATAAAACTTCATCTGCTTTTTTTCTGTAGTTACCAACTAGAATTATAATCTATAGTTTTAAAAAGTGAAATTTGCGCGGATCTATGTTGGAAAATATGCAGAGTTTCAACTGAAATCAAGAAATATACACTTTAAATATTTCAAATTATAAGGAAAAAAGGTTTCAGTTTAAAATGGAACCACAAAGGACTTACAAATTATTTTGAGGCAACAAAAAGGCTTTTTTTTAAAAATCGATGCAATTTTATGTCACATATTTTTGAAAGCTCTGAATATTATTTTCATTTTTCCAGCTAAAATTATATTTTCTTTTGTAATTTACGTCTCAAAAGTTTTCTTTAGAAGCTGTTGCCTTCTATTTAATTATTCATTTACATTTGCTTTTAGGATTTCTTTTTTTTATTAGGCGGACGTCTGACTATCTGCAGATGATTTCCCTGGCACTTAAGTGCGGCATTGCCTTTTGCGATCTTTTATCTTGAATCTGGAATTTTAAAGGATTCACTGTGATTTATTCAGTCTTTTTCTCTAAGTCAATTATTCGGTATTCATAAATTATTAAAGTCGAACATCTGTTGAAGAAAAGATGTGGACATTCGCATTGCGAAATGTATTCAATTCGAAACGCTAGCAGTAAAACGGAAAGGAAAAATAATAAAAAAAGAAATATTTTATCAACTGAAAATTTTAAGGATTTAATTGCATTCATTCGATTCTACTTTGGATTTGAGGATGCAGAAACTCATATTGTACATCAAAACATTGGAGTTGTTTCTATATTTTCAAGAAAGTATTGGAAAGCGTGAATCGAGCTGGCTGTGCACATTCAGTCTTTATGTAGGGGAAATAAAATTCAATGTGAAGCAAATATGCAAAAAAAAATATCTTTCTGATTATATGATTACTATTTGTATCAACAAAATAAAGCAATAATGGTAGCAGTAATATGCATTCGCATATCATGCGAGATAATTATAACATCCAGTTTGTTAAAAAATATGGGTGCGTCCTCTACTCTTCGCATTCATGGGCGATAGTATATGGAGTCCGTGCGCTGCACAGACCAGATTCTTCCTTACAGATATGTCGAATTAATGTTCGCGGCTAATTATCGAACTTTGGGCAGGGTGGAACACAGACGAGGTAGCAATGCTCGAACTTGAGTTTTTGCCCGACCCTACGAGTACGGAATCTCCCCACGTAAAACCTAGACTTATGCCACATCCTGCCTTGTGAGAAGGTTTGATACTTGACTCCTATGCCATAACAACAAGTTCTAAAGAACTATAGAGCATTATATTTGAGCCGGTGTGGCTGCGGGATTTGCTGGAATTTATCAGATTTCCCAGCTAACCGCCATCTGTGCTCCACTCCAGATTATTCATAGAAAATTTTCCTTGTTTGAATATAACTATCATATATGTTTGAATAAATCAGCGTTGATTTATCCGAAACGCCCGCTTATGATACACCACTCACGCATTCACTCTCTTTGAGCTGGACATGAGAGAATTTTAATAACAGTGGTAATTTCTTCCGACTACTATTTCTGTGTTATATTAGAACATTACTTATTCTATTGTAATTGACTCTCCCACACATAATAAGTAGTAGTAATAGTAGCGGTCGCCAGTTGGGCTCAGTGGAGTTGAGTGAGTCAGTCGATGTCGGACATTGAAGTATCAACGACCACAACTAGATTGCTGCGTCATTAACTATTATTTTCAAGTACCTAACGTTTTGTACGTCGGAAATACAAGCCTTCACTGTGAAAAATACTTTATAACATTCTGTTATGAAAAAACTTTGAAAAAATATAATGTGCATATATAAACATTACATAAACTGCTTTCTGAACTCGGGAAGATATGACACCTATATCGAAGTCAAAATAAAAGCAATTTAATACATTTCGCAATTCTTATTTTATTCCATTATATGTAATATTTACTTGAAGTTGCATATGCATTGTTTATTATTATTCCTTTCAAATGTTTCCCACGGATTTTCTTGGTTTATATATATTTCCTATTGTACAACTTTCATGAAAATCATTTGTCTTATTTTCACTTTCGGTTTTTGCTTACATAAAGTTTCATTTATCAAATTTCATTTTCAACTCTGGTTGATTTTTTTTTATCAATTAATACTTTAAATTCTATTACTATAAAAAATCTATTATAGATTATTATTTATTTTACATTATAATGATTACATAATGTCCGATTATTTTCGGCTTAATTCCAGTCTTATAAATTTTCTTTTCCATTCTGCTACCTTTTTCAACAGTAAGCCATCATTTACATTTTGTTTATCTATGTACGGAACTTTGGAAGCTGTTTTGCTTTTTAATTTTTTTTTTTTTTTTACTTACCTATATATAAAATGTATACATTACACGAGTCATGATTAGATTGTTTACACAGTTTTCGGCGTTATCACAACATTTCGGGTTTCACCGATGGTTAGCCGGATAGAGTTTAATTATTATGCATGTAATGATGTTAGATGGATCAATAAACGCCTGAAGAAGAGACTAATGTAAAACGACCGAAACGCTGTGATAACCACAACAAAGATCGCATGTAAATGATGTAAATAATGATAGCCCTTCATCCCAGATCTTCAGAGGGAAGGATTAATATTAGTTTATAAACTGCTATTTGTTGTGCAAGGAAGCAAAACATAAAATGATGTTGTTAAGCAATGCTATTTTCTATTTTTCCGCCCCCAAATATTTCATACTCATAAATCAATAGTACTTATCCGTAAACTTTAATAATACATTGCCATCACCTCGTATTCATTCTCAAAAATACGAAGCTGTTCTAGTAATTTTACGAGTCTACGTTACATATTAATCATTGTCAAATTAAGAATATATATATGTGTGTGTGTATGTGTAAGTTTGTGTCTGTATATATATATATATATATATATATATATATATATATATGATACTAATAATCTTATAAATATAATCAGCTATACTCGTCCGGCCAAACCTTAGGTGTTTTAGCTTGTAAATGAACACACCAATACCCAAGGGCAAAAATGGTGGGGAGAAAGAACTAAAAATATGTAATACCGGCGAAAATAATCGTCTAGAATGAAAGTTCAGAGTCCAAAGAAAAAAGCTTAAGTAGAGCAAACTAAGTAAACCTAAAGAGCCAGACAAACCTACCAAGGTTTCACCTTCGCGGATCGTCAGGGTAAACTGACGATCTTCGTAGGTGAAAAACTAGGTAGGTTTGTCTGACTCTTTAGGTTTAATAATAATAATAATAATAATAATAATATATATATATATATATATATATATATATATATATATATAGAGAGAGAGAGAGAGAGAGAGATAGATAGATAGATAGATAGAGACAAGGTAGGAAGGAACGAGTGTATGTGGGATGAAGAGATAGTTTTACTTTTTGACAGTAATCCTTCTCTAATACATGTTTAAAAAAAGATGACTGTTAATATTATTCAGTTAATATTTTATAGCGTTTTATTTTGTTCAAACAAGAGTTACATATCTGGTAGAAGGATGTATAGAGATTTTTTTTTTCCAAAGCATTGTTCGTTTTGAGGTCTTTCAACTCTTCCATGAACGATTTTCGGAAATACGCTATGTGAAAGAGCGCTAACTTGCTAAAGTTAGAAAATCTTTTAATTCACAAAAATCATCTAGTACATTATCGTCTCGTATGTATTTCATAGTTTTTGGAGTTGTTTTTATTTATTGTTATGCTGAGGGCTTCTATTATATTTTAAAACTTTTTAAAAACATATATCTCTTTTTCAGTGCGTGTTTCTATGTATACTGAATGAGCGACATAGTGAATGAAGACAAAGAAATCAATATATCATAGTGATTTTCCTTTTCACGACTCAAGCGAACTTCAGACCACTGGCTTCATCATCTTATTTTATTTACATAATTATGTATTTTTTATATTTACCTCCCGCCCAATCTCTCAAGAAAACTGACGTCCATTAAATGCCACCTGGGTCCAACGGATCAATTTGAATTGATTTTTTAAACTTTTTGCATCTTTTGATGATATTAGTTATGTATAATTATAGACAAACAAAGTAATAACAATTTTAATAAAAATCTATTCATTGAAAACAAAAAATACAATTCATCTTTGCATTTAGTATGAAATTATAAACTTAATTCCTATTACATTTTTAAAAATTACAATTATTCGATGCATTTTACGCAGAATACAAATGTCTTTGTCAAACGTGTTTTTGGCAAATATGACAGACACATTGCATTATTCTGTACATTTTCAAACGACACAAGATGTATTTGTTTTTCTTCCTCTCATTGGATGGTCAGCTTATAGTTGTATCAATACCTGTGAGACGGGATTCCTTCAGCATTTGAACATTTTATGATAATTTCTAGGTGATTTATATTTATGATCAATATAAATTATGGAAGAACTGAATGACAAGATCTAGTGAAACGTGAATTTTCAGGCTTTACGGAGTTCTTCACCGTGGTCTTTCAATTGCTTTGGAAGGCCAAATTCCAGACTTATCTTTCGAATAATATTTTTCATTCAATATTAAAGGTTTGAAAAATAATTTCTGTCAGCACTTCTGCCATCATCCGAAAGCGTTCTAATAAAATAAAAAAAATGGCTTTGCATAATAGCGGCTATTTGGAATGGACGATATTTTTTATTTGATTAAAAATTTCAATCATGAGTCCAATGGACTTGGTAATTAGGTGAGTAGTCACCCACAAAAATATTATTTTTTTTTGTTTTTTTATTTCTTACAATTATGTAGATGATAGAAAAAGAAGAAAAATAAGTAACAAAAAATTATATGAATGGAATAACCATAAGAGTGAAAAAATTAGATTTGAAAAAATTATATGCCCATTAGATTCATTGTTAGATTAAGGTGCTAAATTTGTTTATTTGTTTCATATTTTTATTTCCTCCATTCCTTTTGGTACTAAGTTTTGGTGATTGGGATAAAAATTATTATGTTATAGAGATGGTCTATAACATAAAAGATAAAGATATAAGATAAACTATTAAACAAAATCTAAGTGCTCATTTACAAATTCATACTCAAAAATAAGTTCCTATCACGCTACCTAAAACAACACCATGATCAGATGGTAATCATGGTGTTGTTTTAGGTAGCGTGATAGGAACTTGTTTTTTTTTGTGTATGAATTTGTAAATGAGCACTTCGTTTTGGTTTAATTGTTTATGTTGTTCTGGAAATGTGACTGTCTACTTTCACTTTTAATGTTGCTTTGACGATTTACTTCAAGGCGCGTAGGCAGTAATCATGAAGTTAAAAGTTAGTTTTCAAGTTTCTCCTATAAAAATAACAAATTATATATGATCAGTATTTTTCTAAACTCTATGTTCCTTTGTCATGAATCGATGAAATTAATGAAACAGACATTAATTTCCTTTAGTTCTTGAAAAAGACTACCTGAAAATGAAAATTCGATTATATGCTATAACGTATGAAATCATAATATTCTAGAAGCTTTATTCAACAATTTGTCAATTATGTAACTGAATAGTACTTATGTCAATTATAACGCATTTAATTTTTTTTCAGCTATATCATAACAAAAACGTACAAATAAACATAAATTGCAAACTTACAGAAGCTTTATTTTTCAACATGCCAATGACGCAATTGGATAATATTTATGTATTCTAACGCTAAAAAGTTTATAGTTATAGCATAACATAAAAATTATAACTAATCAAGAATTGCAAATACAATTAGAAACATTCATCTATAATGAATTACATCTATATAAAGAAAGAGAGTGTCAAATATTTAATATAATCGTAGCATAATATACAATTTATGTGATTTGTTCAAGAAAATAAATCTAAGCTGAATGATCTCCCTTTTTATTGATGACAAAAAATCTTGAAAGCACTTAATTTCCCGTACTGCACATTGATTTGTTCTGGGAATTTCCAGTATCGATGGCTTTGGATGAAGAAAAATTTTCAAAGAGTTTAATGGTTTTTATGTGCCTACTACACAGATTCTGATAAACATTTGCATTGTAGATTTGCTCCGCCCATATATAAGAGATGACTACAAATTTCGAGTAGCGAGTCACTTTTCTCTGGTAGAAGAATAAATTCCAAAAGAACCAGTCTTGCTCCAGAATTCCATTTTGCATTACTTAAGTTAGGGATTGTTTGGAACTTCCAATTTCTTCAAAAACGGAAATTTCAAATTAAATGAAATAGAAATGCCATATCATCACGCCATCCTGCTGTTTCAATAATCTCTTCTTTACCATTCATGAAATTCATCCTTAAATTTTCGAAGTTATTTACAAGTTCATGGATAAACGAATAATCGATAATGTACGATGTGTTCTTCCATCATCTATTGCTACGTGAAGCACTCGGACGAAAATGTGATGTTTACAGCGACTGCATTGTGGTACTTCTAGTTTCCTTTGAGCAAATACTCTTTGTAATTTGATGAAACTAATTCCTTCTACCAGTACCCACATTCATTTTTATGCTTTTTCATAAAGTGTATCCATCCAGAAGAGTTGTGATACATTTCACAAGAATGTCCGATTTTTTATTTGGTACATCTAATGCTTCTAAATCAACTACTCTACAATCATTCTCTAAAACAATTACTTCATATTGTTGATCATCAATTCATTTAAAATGACAATGCAATGACCAATTTTGTAAGTGAAATGTTTTCTTCATTTCTACTTAAAGTTTAAGAGCTACTTTAATAGTGGATTTGTGCCTCAATATCAATACCGTCTAGAGACAACTACTCGCAATCATTTCTTGCTTTGCCGATTGATAAGTTTCAATGTTCTTAATTTGATTTCTGCTTGGGATTTGCTATATATTTTTTCATTTTTCATGTGGATTATCCTTCAGAACTTTCTCATTCTTCATATCCATTCTCTTATTTGGTCTCTGATACGGAAGCGGAAGTTATTCTTATTACTGTTGTTGAAGTTCGCGCCAAGGTCAGTTTTCTTATTTTGGATGGATGAATACTTTTCGAAATCGCTGTCTTTCCAATTGTACTCCAACATGTCGTTCGCTTCCAATCCGAAGATGATATGACCGTCTGTCCTCTCTACATAAACAGTCGACATTTTCTTTTATGATATCAAATATGAAATCAGTGGATTATACTTTCCTCATTTCACACCTTAATCGTAGGTGTTCATCATTTAATGCAATTTTGCTCGTAAAACTTGAGTGAATAAATTTGGGAAATTTCATTCATTCTGCCTTGAACTTGTTCTTTCTTTAGAGATTTCCTTTATAAGTTATATGATGGTTGATTCAACGAACTGTTAGCGATAAACAATTTGAATTTTGAGTGGTATCCTGCTTTTCTTTTCCAGTGTTTGTTTTTCTAGTGGAACACTTCTTC
>CAHIKZ030004686.1:1250000-1260000 GCA_903632075.3 Acanthosepion pharaonis
TATTGCTGCAGTATATATATATAGAACCTTATGATACTAGTGTGGTACAGGATTCGTGGGGGAACTTAATGTGAATTCGAATGGTGTTTATCTTGATTAATAAAACTAAGTTCGACTGCAGTTTGTTGTTTTTAGCAAATAATCGACTATTTTTTCACGTAGATAGAAATAAAATATAAAAAAAATTATTTGAATTAAGATTTATATTCATTATGAATATTAACAGTCTACAGTCATTGTATTTACTTATGAGTATAATCGAAATAAAAAAACATCAGTGAAATTATTGGCAGTAGAATTATACCTCGAATAAAGTAATTAATCAAATGATACACCAGTTGCCTTTGGTCTGTCTGTATGAAAATTTCAAATTTCCAATAACCGCCTAATTTCGTTTTCGCAGAAATTATATTAGGTAAGTTATGGGTAAAAGAGCATAGTAAATATTCTTCAGGTAAGAACTACACAGATTTCAAAACCATCCAGAACGACCCTGGAAAAAAATTTTCACCCAAGAATATGGTAATTGACAGATAATAAATCAGAATAAACAGAGGAATGTCATTTTTGACTAAGACATGAAAGGACGAGTCTACAAGAAATCAACACATTTTAAAACTTCGGACTATATTTTCACGATATATATATATATATATATATATATATATATATATATATATATATATATATATATAATAAAGAAATATAGTCTTAAGGTGTGCTATATTTATGGGATAAAGTGCTCAATATCAGAGATAGAGCGTGTGAATATAAAAGTGAACATAGAAGTCAACACTTAGAGGCGACAGTCTGTTTCATGCTATATGAAACAGACTGTCGATTGCCATATAAGTGTTGACTTCTATGTTCACTTTATATATATATATATATATATATATATATATATATATATATATATATATATATATATATATATATATATTAATCATCTTATAAATATAAGCAGCTATACTCGTCCGGCAAAGCCTTAGCTGTTTGAACTTGTAAATGACAAAACCAATAACCAAGTAAAAAAAAAAGAAAGAACATGAACTTCAGGCGGAAATAATCGTCTAGAATCAAAGTTCAGAGCCCAAAGAGAAAAACCTCCGACACATGTAAAGTAAAAGTTTACCCTGACGATTCCTGTAGGTGAAAGCTAGATAGGTTTGGCTTGCTCTTTAGGTTTACTACACACACACACACACACACATATATATATATATATTTATATATATATATAATCCTAAGACATTCATCGATATGTTATTAAATATTAAGTTTGAAGACAAACTTTTCAATCAACGAGGAAACGACAATTTTGCAACCCTTAAAATTAGTGAGTATTTAGGACCTATCGAAGTTGATACTATGTGTATTCTCTAATATATATATATATATATATATATATATATATATATATATATATATATATATATAATTCAATTGTAGGCGTTAGTGTTTGTGTTATAGCTCTTTGAGAGGGTGATTATTAAGCTAGGAGGAGAGCGTTGTATATTGCAGACTAGCAGCATGGCTTGGCGTTGCCCGTGCTTGATTCAAAAATCGTACAACTCATGCAGCAATCGCCATCACTTGACTTGTTACTACATGCTTTACCTATCTCACATTGCGAATTTTTTCCATACTAAACATTAAATATGTTACCAAAAAGAACTAAACAAAATGAACACAAAACGATCAGCTTTAAAAAAGGACACGTAACTGGAAAAACCGAATGAAAAAAGAATGTTAACAACAAATACTTTTTCACACCCAACCCAGTTCTGCGGAATCAGAATCAACGTTGAGTTTAAGCAAGCGAATGAGCCAATTTTGCGTAAAGTGCCATGCTGATTTAAATTTTTCCCACTTGTTACGAATGCAGCTATCGTTTTTTTTTTTTTTGGATGCTAGCATACTATTTAACATTCGTGCCAGTCAGCTGTTGGCTCTCATGCTGGCCAATAGAACCTTCCTGCCTATTCGTTGCAGCCAGCTATAGGGTCTCACTCTGTCCAGTAGAAAATGGCCGCAAACTACATGAAAACTGCCTTAGAAGCATGAAAATATCGATTATTTCTACTATCGATGGGAGTTGGAAAATGAAATGTCAGTCTTGGCTTTCGCGCTAACTTGGAGCATGTGCGTGTAAATTTTGGTACAAATCCGTCGAAAATTGCGGGCGTGCATTCGTTACAAATACATACACATCCTGCCTTTTATATATATATATATATATATATATATATATATATATATATATATATATATATATATATATTGTATTGAGTACTCTTTTATTATTTTAGCTGCTGGTAGGGAGAGCTTTACATTTGATTGTGGTAGATGCTATTTTCATTACCCTAATTATTTTACTATGTGCTTTTGTCATTACCATAAACATTTTATATTCAATGTTTTGGGGTATTTTTAAGCATTTCACCCCAAGCAAGTCAGAAGTGCCATTATCACACAGGGGGTTATGGAGAGTGAAAATGAGAGAAAAGAGTGGGTGTAGGGGAGATTGAAGAAAGAAAAAAAGAACAGGTATCAACGCGACAAAACATGGTGACTGAGGTTGCATTTAGGTTTTTGATGATTGTAGTTATCAGGGAAGCAAGTGAGAGGAATGGATTTCCAATATGGAGAAGTGCGAGGAAAGAAACTGTTAGAAGGGTGGTTACATTTAACTATTTCAACAGTAAAAAGTTGGGACCTAGATGCCAATCTAGTAGTAAACTTAAATTCATGTAGTCAGCGCACCAAGGAAAAAATGCTCATCAGTGCAGTAGCCATGAAAATATTTGAAGAAAAGACAGAGGGAAGCCAAATCACGTCTGTGAGAAAGCGTCTGAAGTCAAGAAGCTAATTCAGTACCGATTACATTACAGATCCTAATTTAGATTTTTTTGGGAATATTGCAGTAAGGGAAGGTAGGGGAAAATTTTATGGATAAAACTTTAACTTTAATTTAAAAATCACAGAAATGCCATCTATGTTGTTATTCATTTAAACTTCATCATCATCATTCAATCGTAATAAAAAAAAATATATATATAAGATATTAAAGTAATAATAATAGTAATAAAAGTAATAGATAGATACACACATATACAATACACACATACATAAATACATATATATTAACTTACATAGTTACAAACCTAATAAATGTATTTCAGTGTTCGATACAAAATACCTGTCTATTTGTAAGACTATATAAACTTATTTTTATGATGACCTTTAAGTACAATTTCATTTCTCTGGTTCAATAACAGATTTGTATTTTTGTACTTAAGTATTTTAGTTTTTTCTTCCAGGCATAGTTTGCACCTGTTTTATATATATATATATATATATATATATATATATATATATATATATATATATATATATATATGAATTAAGAACAAATATATAGAGGAATGCAAGAGAATGGTAGGATAAGGGACAAATAGGAAAATTTATAAATCTGACATGCATTGCTTTTATTTACACTTGAGATGTGGAGGTTTATTTTCCACGAGGATCGGCCAGGTGAAGGTTAGAGGGGGAGCACGTCGCGGTATTTACTCATTAACCCATGAGATGTGAGACAAGGTCGGATTAATGTGGGGACCCGAGCGCTTACACTTGGGCAGGGACAAAAATTCCCCTCAGCCCAAACAACCGACGTTTGCGAGCACTGATACCTCCCTCTTGTGCAAATGGAGGGCGCGGCCTCGGGCATCTGTTCCCCAGGGCTGGGCACCTCTTCAGTATTATTTTCTCAGTTGTCCCTCCATCCTTACACAGAGAAGCCTCTGAGAGCACTATGTCCAAGGACAGAGACGCAACTGAAGGAAGATAAATAAAGCGCGTACACCCCTCCAAGGAGAAGGAGCACGTCGCACTGATATTTAACCATTCCCCCAAGAGAATGAGATGTGACGTAACATCGGATTAATGTGGTGTCCCGAGCGCGTACACCCGGGCAGGGACAAAAATACCCCTCAGCCCGAGCAAACGTCGGTTGCGCTGGCCTCGGTGCGAGCACCGATCCCTCCCTCTGGTGCAATGGGAGGGCGCGGCCTCGGGCAACGGTTCCTCAGGGCTGGGCACCTCTTCAGTATTATTTTCTCACGTGCCGCTCCGTCCTTAGACTGAGAAGCCCCTGAGAATACTCTGTCCAAGGAAAGAGACGCAACTAAGAGATGATAGATAGTGCGCCTACACACCTCCAAGGATGGGAGCAAGTCGATCTACCCCGGAGCAAAGAAATCGGCTGTGTTTATGTCGGCTGCGGTAGCATCTTAGCCGGTTGGCAATATCTTTTGTTTCATGACTAAAAATTAACTTCCGCATTTTGACTGTACACATCTCTTTCATTTGGACACCATGTGTATTAAAAGTAGTTCCACTTTAATATTTTTAGTTAGGAGGACTTGTATATGTTTATTTTTCATTTGATTTACTTTTTATGTATCGTTCTCCGAAAAAAACAAAAAAACAAACGCTGATTCACCGGAAGTTAACGGTATTCGGATGTTTGAGTATCCAGCAGTAACTTCCGGCCGGGTGCGATACTTTAACCGTGCTTTCAAATTGATTTTGCGCAAAGACAATTGTGTTTTTCAGCCTTTTGGCGCTGTCACAACCACCGCCTCGTAATTTTACGTAGTCCTGTGAAGTTTTGTTGAAATCGGTTGAAAAATGTAGGAATTACGATCCCATATATAAACGAACAGATATACACACACACACACAATCTGCCTTTTATTATAAGTAAGATGACACGTTAGTGGTTTATCACGATTAGCAAGAGCATTGAAATTAAAATTCTACCTTCACAAGAGAACTTTTTTATGGCGCTACTGTTAAAACCGGACAGTAACATCGTAAAAAGTCTAGCTAAGCTGGATGTATTTTAATACACCGTTTCAAGTCCGTAATTTTGGGGAATCATTTATTTGCACCAAGATGACTCTTAGGTGTGTGCCTCTGTTCAATCTTTCACTAACGCATCAACACTGTCGAATACACTTCATTGGTATCTCGAGAGTTTCTCTTATGAGCCACACACACAAAATGAATTATCGCGTTGGTTGTACGTCGCGCATAAACGCATGTGTGGATAACATGTGTCAAATATGAAAGACTGTGACCAACCCATACCCAAAATTGGATGAATATTGATCCATTCAGAAATTATCAAGCACATAATAATGACTTGCATGGATTATTGAAACATTTTATAAATCAGTATCAAACTAGTATTTGCTATTAAAATTACTTACATTATTTGTACTGTTCTCCTCATCTCCATTGCTATATTCACAACGTTTCGGCCATTATACTCTCCGGCCTTCTTCAGGTGATTGTAATTTCGAACCGAAACCTTAATTTCATCCACCGAAGTAGATTGTTCTTGTTCCACGTGCCATGCCTCTTCCGGATGTTTGGGTTATTTCTTTTTAACACAACTCTCCAAATTGGTAATGAACTCACAACTGGTAATGAACTTACTACGCTTTGAGTCTACGCACTGGATCGAACCAACGTCTTTATCGATACCAGGCTACAGCAGTCGTGAAAGAAGAAAAAAATGGTGAGTTGAGTTAAAGAGACATCCGGGAGAAGCATGGCACGTGGAACAAGATCAAGCTACCCTGTTGAACAAAATAAAGGATTCGGTTCGAAATTCTCATCATCTCAAAAAGGCCGGAGCGTATATCGGCCGAAACGTTGTGAATAATTCACTGGAGCTGAGGATAACAGTCCGAATAATGCAAATGATGTAAATAATTATAATACCTCATCATGAAGATATAGCCAGATAATATGTACTAATATTGGCATTATACTTTGTACAAAATCGTTGTATGCGCCTTCAAAAGATGAATCTAAACCTAGCTGAAAATAGGATACGCATTTACAAGACAAGAAGACGTTCGTGTTACGTGGGAAGTACCAAATCACTCGCGGGAAGTTTATCAAACGTCCGAAATATGTTCCAAAAATGTATACCGTCCACGTTAAAAATTATTTTACTGAAATCGGGATGGGATTATGCTATTATTTTATGTATGAAAAAGTTACTCCCCAACCTATCTGGATTAAAAAGTTGCTTTAATCTCAAAATCACTTCAGTAGGATATAAATTCGAAAAGAACGTATCCTTGTTTTTTGGGGTTTTTTTTTGTTTTTTTTTTCAGGAAAGTTAAATTATTCAAATCCTGGGTAGCGATTCATTGTTCGCTTTATCTTTTCTCTCTCTCTCTCTCTCTCTCTCTCTCTATCTATCTATCTATCTATCTATATATATATATATATATATATATATATATATATATATATATATATTTTTTTTTTTTTTTAAGCGTTTCATCCCAAGCAAGGTAGAAAAGCCACTAGGACACAAGGGGTTACCGAAAATTTGGAGCAAGATCAGATAGGAGTGATAGAAGAAAGAATGAGGAGAGGGTAGTGGATAGATCAAGGCAACTGGAGATACAGAGGCCAGTGTGCGTGTGTGTGTGTGTGTGAGAGAGAGAGAGAGAGTATTGGAAACCCCTTCCTAAACAAGAAACAAGCCATAAGCCTCTACTCATGTCAAAGAGAAGGGGAGGAGTGTTGACCGGGCGGTAGGAAAGCCTATATATATATATATATATATATATATATATATATATATATATATATATATATATATAAGGAAAGAAAGAAGGTTAAAGATAGGTTAAAAATACACAGTTTAGAATATTTATTTTTTAAAAAGTGCTCAATACAAAGTAGAGCAATATGTTATTTTAATATTTCCATTATAATAAATTACAATAAAATCATTTTTTAATTTTATCTACCATCGCCTGAAGAAGTACCATCTTACTAAAGAAAACATTAAAGTCTGTGTAGCGATGTCAAATATTTTTATTGTATTTTTTTTATTATATATATATATATATATATATATATATATATATATATATATATATATATATATATATATATATATATTATCATCACACAGACAGAGTATTTCACTGTATCACAGCTCATCAGTGTGACTAGAAGTTCGGTTCCTTCTATGTAGGATAGAAACCTGATTTGGTGTCAGTTGGAAATCTCCCCTAAGCAGTTGGTTCACGGTAGGCCTTTTTTTCTTTTTAGATAAAAACGCCAGTGGTGTGTGTGTGTGTGTGTGTGTGTGTGTGTGCGTGTGTGTGTGTGTGTGTCTGTGTGGGTGTGTGTGCGTATATATATATATATATATATATATATATATATATATATATATATATATATATATATATATATATATATCGATACCAGGGATAAGGTGAAACTATAAATGGAAGTGGAAGTCTGACAGATTAGGATATTTAATTAAGCAATCATTGCAATAAAGTGTTTGATATTAGAGATAGAGCATTAATCCGATTAATACAAATATAAAATTTGTCACTTAGCTGATTGAAGTTATAATCAACTAAGTGACATATTTTATATTTGTATTAACCCTAAATACACACAGACACACACACAGACACGCACACACACTCACACACACACACACACACACTCACACACAACACATTTATATATATATATATATATATATATATATATATATATGAGTATATTTACATAACTCAGTCTATACATTTTCTGATCAATCAATAAATTTCCCTTTTTGGTTTCTATTTGTTTTCGTTATTTGCTGACTTTTCTATTTATCATGTCTTATATCTGTCTATTAACTTAGATCGCTATTACTTTTTTATCACCATATTTTCATAATAATTATCTAGTGTTAAATGCTAAATTATTAATTCGATTGAGGAATACATGAATTTTAATAATATATTTTAATATTATATAATTTTTTTTCTTACGCAAATTAATCTATAAATATTGTGGCAGACGTAATCAATAAAAAAATTACGGAAAGGTAAAACTTTTTTCACGGACAGCATTAAAAATTTAATGTGGAAATCAGTTGAAATACTTTTACTGTTCATTATGAAGGGAAACGCTAAAACATTTACTAAGATGATTTACATTTTTGTTTCTAAATTTCTAAATATTTTAAGAACAACATCAAAATTTCAGAGAACAAGGAAACAAATCAATGTTACTATAACAAAATTTCCGCCGGGGTTCTATGGGACAATACTACGCTTAATAACAAATACATCTTCTTACTGGTTTGAATGAATCTGGTATCAAAATATACTTACAGGTTCGTGCCACTGTAGCAATCTTCTTAAAATATTCTTTTGTCGTAAGAAGAAAAAAACTGATCTCTTTGAGTTGATTTTATCTGGCGATACGATTTGTTTTCCCGAAGAATATTGTCCGAGAAGCCACATGAAATGGGAACAGCATTATGTATTGTTTATATTGATAGGGAACTGGTAGATTGGATTACGGAATTAATAGATTGAATAAATAACTTGCATAATGAAGAAAGACGATCATATTTAGAATGAGACAAAATAGATATCTGCCGGAAAACTATGATGCAAAAGGAGATTTACTTAACCTCCAGTGATTCAGGTCAAGGTCAGTTTTTCAACGTGGGAACACGAGTGTTTTCACTCGGGTCGCTGGTCTAAGCCGGTCTTAGCTTGTCCAAGCTGGTCAGAGCTGGTCTAAGCTAGTCATAGCTCGTCTTGGCTTGTCATAGCTTGTCCAAGCTAGTCGTAGCCGTGATACCGCCAGCGCAGGGACGGAGCCCTGTGCCAGGTAATTATGGATTATAAAATTTGGCCAAGATATGGATTCTTGATAATTTGGTCAACGCTTTAGAATGGTGAAGAATCTAGACCTTAAGTCGATTGGCGATATGTGGTGAGAGATGTAGACACTGGTAACTGTAAGGGAGACATATCACCTTAAGGATTATGGCAAACGTAGCAAAGGAAAACTTGGAAGAATACCTCGAGAGCCACATGTCAGAGTCTGTCCTTGAAATATTAGAGTTGTTTCCACACTGAGATAGGTAATAAATTCCTCCATTTCTTATTGAAATGGGGGTAGGATAAATTAAGAATGCGCTTGTTATGATGAAAATGGAAATAATAATACAACACAATTCTTTTCGACATGTATTATTTTTAAACTGTTTTTAATGCAAAATGTTTTCAGAAGACAAAACCATTCATTAATTGAAATAGCCACACATTTTAGCGATAACATGAATCATTTTATGTTTAGCACTATCTGTAGATTACTCGAAGATATATAGATTATCTTCGTGTATATTAATTAATTAGTTATTACTAAAACAGACATAGAATTAAACATTTTTCAATCATTAACATTTATCCTAATTGATCAAGTATTTTAAAGCAATCCAACATCACCCAAACCTTTTTTGAGATCAATATAACTGTTTATTTTTCGAAGATACGAGCTGTAATATTTCACATTATAATAAAAGATAGAACATAGAATCGCGATTTTCAAGATTGTTATGCCCTCCTGAAAACCCAATTATCCGATTCCATTTCCTTCCATTTCAGGCTAATCCAAGATCTATTTAGTAATCATCTTTTCGCTAGTTTCTGACTGAAATATTCTACAGATATCTAGTTTAGTGAATATGTTTGAAGGAAAACGTGGGCTGTCAAGATTGCGCTAAAAATAATTTTGATTCCAGAATGTCAGAAATTTGGAAGTTTTTCTTTCGGCGTTATCCAATAATCCGTTAAATGCATAAATCTTTTACGTTTTGCCAAATATGTAGAAATTCTTCTCATTCTAATCAATAAATTAATGTAATTTTTTATGCATTTCCCACTCTCTATCATTTGCAGACGCATCCATCTTGATGAGAAATAACTATCAAATATGTCAGAGCTAAAAAATGAATAATGCATTTTCTTTGTATCTAAACATTTTTCCGTTTAATAGTATTAGTTCCTTCGCTACTTAAATTAATTTTGTTTATTCTAATTTTTAATGATATTTATGTATTTTAATTTCATTTTTTGTTTCAGTCCCTTCCCTCTCA
>CAHIKZ030004686.1:1270000-1352500 GCA_903632075.3 Acanthosepion pharaonis
TCTAATCCACGTAACTTGCGATTATAATTTTCCCGCGCAAAAATAACAACAACTGACTCACCCACAAACTCGACTCGAAGATTACTCTGTGAATACAAAGAACTTCAACTCGCAAGACTTTACTTATCCAAAGGGAATTATTAACGCTCACTACAATTTAAGTAAATACTATTATTGAACATATTTCATACTTACAATTAAGTGTAGACTACTTCTGAATGACTCAATTCTAAACAATACAAAAAGAACAACACGAACATAATAACGGTGTTTAAACACTAATTACAAATTCTTATAGACTGTAATACAAATACCCAAGACACCAAAAAACAAACAAAAATCTTCATTCACCTACAAACATGCCAACACAATAATATCTTGTAAAATATTTTGTATATAATATTTGTATTGCATATAACTGCATTTGTTTGTTTGAATTGCATACATGTTTTGCCTTGTTTTATATCAAGTATTATTTATTGTTGTGGATGCAAGAGAAGATCACGCAACCGACAAAAACTTCCTTCTGATATATTCTAACACCATAGCAAAATAAATCTTAGTTCATTCTGCGCATCCCCAACAATAGTCAGATCAGACAAGAAAGGCGTTTTGTTAGCATATCGGGAATGCATCTTCCTTATACCCACATTCCTGACTTGACAGTTTTCAAAAGCATTTACACGCCCTTGTAATTTTCAACACTTTAGACGCTTCTATTTTTCTATAATAGTATAGTATAAACATCACAAGTCTCTCCTTCCCCTCACGGCATTTCAATGGCAAATTTGAAGACGAGTTACATCTCTTCAGTACACCAATTCAGACCCAATATTTAGAATCAGGTAGAATAACTACAGTTCTCTTCATTTTTTTGGTTGTTAATAAGGAACCTTAGACAGCTCCCTAACAACTGCTACTTTGCGGAGCAGACTGCCAAGAGGATTCTTACTCGATTACTACAATCGAAACATCTTCAAGCAAATATTCTTTTTTATTCAATCAGCCTCTTACATACTTGCAAATCTTTATTCATTAAGCCACTAACTACAGGGAACTTGGATTTTTTATTCGGTGAATATTTTAAAAAGACATTTTTTGTCATATTAAATTTGTTAAACATCTATGCCAATACATTATTCAAATCTTGTTGATTAAAAATATTGGTGCTTGAGAAATATAAACCAATATTTCTTTAAAAAATAGCTTCTCAAGCATCATTTACGTAAAAATTGGATGCAAAATAATGTTGACAGTTAATCAGAATTTTATTAATTTATATATATATATATATATATATATATATATATATATATATATATATATATATAGCAGGCACATGAAAGCTCTTCGAAATATAAAAACAACAAAAATAATAATATTGATAATAATACTAATAATAGTTATTGAATATTAGGTTGCCCTTTCATCAATTAGAAGCATGATAAAAAAGATGTTAAGTATCATTTTCCGCCGAAGAAGTCCAATTAGAGCAGGCCTGTAATTGAAAATATCTTTACACATTATAGGAATCATACGTGGACTATCTTATTTTAGAACATGAATAATATATATATATATATATATATATATATATATATATATATATATATATAGTAAAAAAAAAAAAAAAAAAATATGTATATACTTGTAAAGTTTGTTAAGTGTACATGAAAGTTCGAAATATAAAAAACAACAAAATAAAAATACAAAATAATAATATGCCCTTTTCAATTTGATAAAAGATGTTAATTATTTTGTTTCTTTTTTCTTCATTGTCGTTAATATTCTTTTCGTTGATTAATTATCCAACGATTGTCTCCTGATGAGATATTGGTTGAAAGGGCCTTACAGAATTTTAAAATTAAAATCAATACATTCCTTGTTTTTAAAACTATATATAAATTTTGTACCTCTAAGCATTTGTTCATATATATATGGCCGCACAAAGCTTAATAAAAAGAAAAACAAGCAAAGAATGAAGCAAAACCAATAAAAACAAACAATATAAGAAAACTGTAAAATGAAATATAAACCCCGAAAAAAACTTAACAACAAACAACTACCCAAAGAGTAACAAAAAATTCTTTGTTGGTTTACAACGACAATGAAATTGCACCTCCCATCGTCAGGACTCAGAAAGAGTTAAATTTCGGACCGTTATTTAAGTTGCTCGCTACGTCGATCGTCAAGGACGCTCTTCTGTGGTTCGTTCGGTTCAGCCGTGAATCGTAGCGTGCAACTTACGTGGCATTTCGAACATATACAGTCCCCTCCATGAGAATTGAAACAGAAAGGCCAGTTTGTTGCATTCTTCATTTGTGAGGTTTTCCAAACTTTCAATTCTTGTTCGTTTCAGGAGGTTTCTTCCTTCAATCTCTTCTTCAGGAGATGAAATGCAAACTGTTGGGTTACTTTCAGGTGATTGATTGGCCACTCTAAAACTGTCCACTATTTTCTCCTGATAAACTCCTTTGTTTGGTTGTCAATATACATTCGGACATTTTGCTGCTGCATGATAAACTTATTAGATTAGATGTATTTCTCTGTAATTTGACTGAAAAAATTGTAGACATCTAAAATCATTCAGTGGATACCGTCATCAATAAATATGAATGAACCTATCCTAGTAATAGAAATAAAGTCCAAGCCAAAACATTGCCTTCACTATGCTTCACAGGTGAGATTTATGCTTTGGATTATAATCAGATCCTTTCTTTCGCCACAATGTGTCCTTTCCATGACTTTGCTAGAGAATAATCTTAGCCTCATTATTTTTGCGTTGGATATACCCAGTGATTTTTCAGTGGCTCTGATGGATTTTCCTTCTTTCATCGACAGCAAAATGGATTTCTTTTCTCCCATACACAGCACATGTTCACATTGGATTATCCTTTTTTAACAAGAAGTGCAAACTTTGCAGGTAAAACTCAAGGCTGTAACTAAGAGTAGTCATTCAGTGCAATTAAATGTTTAAACAATCTCAAAGGAAATAACTAGGCAACAAGAAACATCTGTCATGTATTCCAGTAGCTTTGCTCACTTGAAAAATGTGTGGGTTCAAACAAAAGTTGGTATTTTCTAAGTTGTTTAATACTTGTAAATGTAAATGTTAATAAATAGGTGAAAATATGAACTCTTGTATTACATTCATTTGATATTTAACACAAATATCTTCAGTGAAAAACAAATGCAAAGTACTTGGACTTGTCGTTCCCATAATTTTGAGAATATATATATATATATATATATATATATATATATATATATATATATATATATATATATATATATATAATGTGTGTGTGTTTGTGTGTATTCACATTTAACTTTGAATAGCGCTTCAGAATTTCTGTTGTTTGTGGGTATGTATTTTGTAGACGATATTTTTTATCGAATTATATCCCCCATGTCAAAACAATACATTAATATTCCGTTTGGACAAAAATTACTTTCCTGTATTAATTTCCATTTATTTTGGTGAAAATAATTTTCTCCAATTATAATATTGTTTCAATGTTAATATACATTTTTTTTTTACATTTCGATCGGTCCATTCACTTGTCTCTTGCAGGTGAAATATTTCGCTGCGAACAATGTCGAATATTAGTTAATTCAGCTCATAACCTGGTTTGTTTTCTCTGTCAAAAATTCCCACTGCCTCCTCCCTGAACTGTCTCGCCATAACGTCTGGCACGACAACTTTCATTACAGTGTTTTTTCAAAAGATGTTGAATCAATTTAAATGTTCACACTTTCTCTATCAAAGATATAATTAGAGTCTTACTAAGATTTGTGGATATAATTTCGAATCAATTTTCCCAGTGAAAAACAATTATAAAATTTGAAAAGTCTTTATGGAATTAACATTAATTCCATTTATAATTTTACGCGCGCGCGAGTTTCCTCCCTTTGTTTTACACTCGTGCGTGTGTGCGCGTGTTTTTCACCTTTCACTCACAGCTAAACATAGCAGTAAGCTCCTTTTAGCTGCTACTGATTAACTCATGATAGATTTTGAATTTTTCCCGCGCGTTTCGCAGCGTCTCAAACGGCCAGCGTTTACCAAGCCAGTTGGTTCCCGGTCCTCAACCTGAGTAGACGGGCAACTCATTTATTCCGTGCCCTTAATCCATATGCGGGCCGGAATATCTTATTTTCAACAATGTCGACTGCACCCTCTACCAAGACTTTTTTCTCCTTTTGAAGCTGCCAACAGGTCGGACCCTTTTCTCCGTTTTCCACTGGAAGATGTTTTAGAGATACGCGACACTGTCGCGAGCAAAGTTCGTATGCAACTAATGGCGTATTTTTATCCCTCGACAGGGGCCTAATAAGTATAGGCAGGGATGTCCTTCTGAACGAACAAATTGCTAATCACAGGTCAGGACCTTTTTTCTCCGTTTTCTACCAGAAGACGTTTTTAGAGACACACGACACTCGTCGGCAGAAACTTCGTGTTCAACAGGTGACTTAAACTTACCCCTGGCTTCGAACCAAATAATACAGGCAGGGATAGTTTACCTTTGAACAAATATTTTTCGTCTTTCTCTTTGGGCTCGCCGTGAACCATTCTACAAGACCATGTTTCGTTTCTACCGGCTAGATGCCCACAGCAGTCCAGAACATTTACCAGCGGCCAACACAATATTACCTTTGAACAAAACATTTTTCGTCTTTCTCTTTGGGCTCGCCGTAAACCATTCTACAAGGAAACTTTCTTCAAATATTCTTCGTTTCTATCGGCTAGATGCCCACAGCAGTCCAGAACATTTACCAGCGGTCAATTCAATGTTTACCGAACATTCTTTATAACTCTGAACCTGTACATTAAAAATATGCATAATCACTTACAACTTAAAATATCCACAGTGAGTACTCCTTTCTATCTGTGCGCACATTCTTTTTCCGGAACTGTAAAACTTTCTTTTCCCGCCTTTGGCCATCTTGTATTTCTATTTTGGCGCGGAACACTTTTCATTGATTCCCTACCTTGAGTTAAGTTACTTGTTACTGTTCGATTAAAGTTTACTCATGTTTTTTATAAACAGATGTCTTTGTCATTTTTATTTCGGCTATCTTAATATATTTTATTTTATGCACTTGTTGATTGACCCCTTTCCTCTCACTGTTCATTCACGCATTTTATTTTTTTTTTTACTTTGCTTGTAGACTCGGTAGTTTAGTGTGGTGTTTGGCACAAGGCCACTCAGTATAATCCAGCACTACACCCTACCGGGTCCGCAACATCTTTGCAAATTTCATATTAGAATATTATTTAATAGAAAATAGGAAGAACCAAATAAATATATTTTGATTAAAATTAAAGTGATTAATAATATTAAAACGTTTGAGTTATAAAACAAAACAAAACTTCTGTTTGTCCTTTAAAGTTTGAAGAACATTCTGTATAGTGTTTCCAATTTGTAGCAATATGAAAAAATGTCTTTTCAGTTGTTTGTTTATGAATTTGGTAATCTGTTATCGTTATATAGCTTAATTTGAAAGTATTAATTTGTCAATATCTCTAGTGAAAATGGTCGATATCAGAACCTTTGAATTCGATGAAAAACTCAATATTAAAGCAATGAAAACCTACCCTGAATACCGACGAATACCTAAATTCTACTTGCATACCGTTTAAGTGCATCTAGATAATAAACATTCTATAAATATATCAAAAATTAAACTAATATCTATGCTAAAGAAACTTTCCCATTTGTTAACTGGAAGAAAAAGAAACTACATAAATGAGTAGGTCAATTTGTGAGTAGAAGCTAAAAGGTATAGAAAAGAATTAATATATATATATATATATATATATATATATATATATATATATATATATATATATATATATATAGATACACCTAGTGAGCCAGACAAACCTACCTAGGTTTCATCTAAACGGATCGGAAAGGAAAGTTTGGCCAAACTTTCCCTGACGATCCGTTTAGGTGAAAATGTAGGTTTGTCTGGCTCACTAGGTGTATCTAGGTCTGCTCTACGGTTGTATTGAGCTCTTTTGTTAGTTAGTTGTTACTCGTATCGGGTTTTTTTCTTTGGGCTTCAGACCTACATCTGTGCGATTTTTTGTCGGCAGAAGTTCATGTTTGTTGCTCTTTCTTTTTTAAAACCTTTCTTTTTCCTCGAGATTGATTTGATTAGCAAATCAAAATTCAAGGGTTTTTCGAAACGAGTATATATATATATATATATATATATATATATATATATATATATATATATATATATATGTATGTATGTATGTATAGGAAATATAGTCTTAAGGTGTGCTATATTTATGGGACAAAGTGCTCAATATCTACCTGAGGCACACACCACACAAATACACACACATACACACACAGACACCCACCAACACACAGACAAACACACACACTCTGTCGATCTCTCTCACACACACACATACACACACACATGCCAAATTCACTATATTTCAGAGAATATGAAAGTCCAGAACAGATAACATTAGAAAGATTTTAGAATTCCATGAAAATAAATGTGTACAACGTTTAAAAACCCACTATCCAGCTTGGCATAACAATTGATTTAACAATATAGATAGTATTAATATATAACCCTACAAATCAAAATCTACCCACATTTCTCACCCACACAAGATAGATATGCTTACCAAGGTGTTGAGGCCTCACACTTATACACACATCCACATGAATATACACACTTCCACACTTCATATTTACTCACTCCCTAATTAGCCAAATGATAACACACAGCCATAGTAGCTTACACGCTTACGCACATCATACTCACTCACTCTCTAAGAACCGAATAACATACACACACACACTTAACAAAGACACATCTCCTTTCCAGGAACCAATAAAACTGTCAAAATGACCAAGGGAATTCAGAGCAGCATGAATCCATCCTGCTATTATTTTAAATAACAACTTAAAAGAAACTGTTTGATCAACAAAAAGACTATTTAATATTCATGTTAAAAAAATAAAATATAAAAAAAAAACAAATGAAAACTACAGACAAAATTTCATTTTCCCTATCAAGACATTCATTTTTGTAGTTCACTGATACCAGCAAGAAGGATTTTTTTCCAGATGATGGCCATGTTGGCCGAGACTAGTCGAGTAATTTAAATGAAATAATAATCAAAAGAAGGATTATTAATATACAACCAAGTGTGTCTGAAGATTTTAAACTTTAATATATTATTGTTCAATATATATATATATATATATATATATATATATATATATATATATTAATATATATATATATATATATATATTCCCGTATATATAGACCATCTATAGAGAATTAAGAAATTTCTCTAACTTTCTCTCCCCATCCTAATTTCTCTCTCTCTCTCCCCATATATATATATATATATATATATATATATATATATATATTCTCATTATAAATATTTTTTCTTTTTTAAAATAATATACCATTGCGACACAGAAAATTTAAATTTTTCATGCTAAAACTAAATTTGTAAATTTAATTATAAATAGTAAACTTAAATGCCATAATCGCGTTCCATTTTCAAGTGATGATAGGAATAAACTCTCAGAGCAATTTACTTAATTTATAAGCCCAAACAACATTGATATTGAGTTGTTAAGGTTAAGGAAAAGTTCTTTTGATTTAGTGGGGGGGGGTAAATTCCCTAGACAGCTTATGTATCCAGCATATGTCACTTACAAGTCCGGTTAAGTTTAGGTTGGGTGGGAGTGTCTGCTAACAAACGTATACTTCCGTTATTCAGTGAGTTGTCTGGGTTTTTAATGACAGAAAAGTTTAGGCATTTTTATTCATCAGCTAAATTCATATGTTTATACACAAAGATTTTCTAAAAAGATCATTTAAATATGTGCACGATATATTGTGAATACTTTATACACACACACACACACACATATATATATATATATATATATATATATATATATATATATGTGTGTGTGTGTGTGTATATATATATATAGAGAGAGATAGAGAGAGAGAGAGAAATATAGATATAAATATTCATATGTGCGTGTGTTGAAGTAAACAGATCTATATATATATAGAAAGAGAGAAAAGTGTGTATCTATATATATATATATATATATATATATATATGAAAATTTCTCCGATTTAATCGGTAGAGAAGACAATATATATATATATATATATATATATATATATATATATATATATATATGATATTATATTATATTATGTTAATAACTATACTTAATATCCCACGCCGACAGTTTCATGTACTATGCAATCATCAGGCATAAATTATTCTTAATCATATTGGACACTTGTAGTACAAAAACTATTTACTGTGAATCCCAGAAAAACACACTCAGGATTTGTATGAGAAATGCCACATAATAGGAAATGATTTAAACTGAAAACAAAGAAAGGTCCTGGTCATAAATAAACTCCAACCACAGATCACTTCTCCCGGGATAAGTTAACTTACTCCCCAACCAATCGCTAACAGAAACCCATTCTCTACCAGAAGAGGACTGACATTGAAAATAAACCTAATGCAATGCTCCGAGACAGACATTATGGGGCTGATGATAGCCGCATACAGAACGGCTTGAAATAGACTACCCTCTATGTGGAACTAATTTTTGTTTTTTGCTCTAATATATATATATATATATATATATATATATATATATATATATATATACTCACTCATATATATATATATATGAGTGTGCATATATATATATATATATATATATATATATATATATATATATATATATGAGTATATATATATATATATATATATATATTATGTATATATATATATATGAGTGTGTATATATATATATATGTGTGTGTGTGTGTGTATGTGTGTGTGTGTATTAATTTAATTAACAGTCAACACTGACCGACAGCGATTAAAAGTTTGAATAAAAATATATTAATACAAATATACCGATCACCTGATTTATACATGAAAATTTATGAAACTGTTAGTCGTTTTTGGTCACTGTTTACTGGAACAGTATGCCTATATAGAAGGAAGTTCTTATTCGTCTGTGTGTATCTGTGCGTGTATGTGTGTGTGTTTGGGTGGCGTGATATATATTTTGGAAAAAATAATTTTTATTACTATGCTTAATTTTACTATATATTTGTATTAATACTATTTTTTTATACTTATCATATACATACATTTGTATTTTCATACGTGTTTTTAAAGAGTCAAGGGAGCAATCTATGTTAATTTCGCCTTTTCTTGAAATATCCCGGTACCAAATAATTCATGTGATGCCATTTGATGTCATTTAAAAAGAACATGCATTTATGTGAAAATGAATTTATGTGAAAATGAATTTATGTGAAATGTTCAAGTGAATATCAAGTAAACTATTGCCACTGGGCAGAAAGTATGGTAGGCGGTAGTTATAGAGAGAAGACGACTCATTTGTTATGATGTATAAAATTTTAAAAGTATTTAAAATATATGAGTTCTTACGTTTAGAGTGAATGGTTTTATGGTTAAAAATTGATTTTTTTTTTTAATTATAAACTTTTTAATATGAGAACAATTAGAAAATCAACTGAGAAGCCATACAAATTACTATTCTATCAAACATATTTTATTTTTGCATTTTAAAATATTGCCTGCAATTAATTCATAACTTTCTGGAGGTTCCAACGAAATGTGCTAATTCTAAAACATAATATGCCAAAGAAACATTTCATCGTTAAAAAATTGAAATAAAATTTTGAAGTCTTAATTTCTGATTTACTTCACTTAACTCTAGTAAAATCTAATAATTTAACACAAAATTGATTTCTTCTCGTTACATACCAACAGAATGTGGTCACCTCTATAGCTGAAGGTTCCACATTTTATGTGCTTCGGGTAAAAATGGATGTGTGTAATTATATGCATATCACTACTAATTATCAAAATCGGTTCCACGGCAGAGCAATAACAAATCAAACAAAGATAAAATCTATGTGAAAAAAGTGTCATTTCATTCAAATGCTTTCGATACGTTCTCTTTTATTTGTGCAGCGTATGCGAGAAAGCTTGAGGGAAAAGCGAAAGAAAAAAAAAAGAATCCGCCGTGTCTTTTCTAAGCATCTCTTTATCAAGTTGTTAAAAAAAAAAACAATCTTCCAGAGAATGGGTAGCTAATTAGGAGGCAAACTTTTCCATTGCTTCTTTACGATCTGACGATCTGATGAAACAGCTATATTCAGACTTCCTTACATGTGCGCTTCTTTTACTGTGCCTACGTAACTATGGCTGAATCTTTATGGTGCATATCAGGGTCGATCAATATGGCCGTGGCCAGACACCCATTTTTTTAACATACTTTTCATCAGAGAATTTCAACACATAATATTCTATATTCTTCTTTTGTTTTGTTTTCTTCTTCCACAACTTTCGATCCTTTGTAGCTCAAAACATTTTCAGTATCTGAGCAACCATGTATTTACTTGTACTGAGGAATTTCATTTCGTTCTCAGCTAAAATATTTAACTGAGATTTGATAGAAGATGAGCAATGCTGATGAGTCCCAAAAAGGACGAAACGGCCGTACAGTGCTTAACTGCATGTTTTTGTTTTGAGAATTATAGATAGAGACATGATGAATTATTATGAAAATAATACAAATCTTCAAGTTACTAATCAGTTATATAAATCGATACTAGATCCAGTTTCTAATTCTCTCGACTGATTCGTTGGTCTTGGGGTCGGTCTTGTGGTATATGCATACATGGATGTGTATCAGCCCCGGAATTAGGATAAGCTGCGCTATATTGCGTTTGATAACTTAGTTTCCTCTTCGTCCCCGTGGCACAAATGGTATTATTCTTGCGTCGTATCGTCATGGTCTGGGTCGAGTCGGTACAGGATGCGCACTGAAAAGAAACAAAATTATGCGAACACGAAAAAATATTATAAATCTTAACCAACTTAACAGTCGTTTTAAAATAACCTTGCATAAAATAGTGGTTGCTGCTCAAATACACTATCTATCTATCTATCTATCTATCTATCTATATATATATATATATAAACAGAAAAAATATATATATATATATATATATATATATATATATATATATATATATATATATATATATATATATATATATATGATTAAATGATGTTTTATCTTTTCATCATCTAAACCAGTTCCTTCAAACGTTTTTGGTTGAAAGTTTTTGTATATTTTTTTAAAAAATTCTATTTTCCATAATTATATATATACGTGTTGTGTGTGTGTGTTTGTGTGTGTGTTTACCAATATATTTTGAAAAATTTGAATCACTCAAAATGAGGATCAAAATGATTCATTTTATAATATCTGGAAATATGTACTTTGTTAATGGAAGATCTATCTATCTAAATTAGAAACACTATATATATATATATATATATATATAATATATATATATATATATATATTTTATAAAATAAAAAATAAACCTCAAACATTTGAAATGTAAATTATTCTATTTTCCATAATTCTCTTCTGGCTTTTAAAAATATTACCAATTAAACAACATTTAATACCAGTCAAAAAGGATTTTATAAAATCTGGAAATAGACTTTGTTAATGGAAGAAATCGCGAAATTAAAACATTGAAGAAATATGGAAAATATATTATACTTATATTTTCTGTAAAATAAAATATTCAAAATGTTTCTCTTCTTAAAAAATATTGTTAAACCATTTATATATATATATATATATAAAATATTATATATATATATATATATGTCAATATATTCAAAAATATATATATATATATATATATATATATATATATATATATATATATATATATATATATATATAGAGAGAGAGAGAGAGAGAGACAGAGACAGAGAGAGACAGAGATAGAGAGAGAAAGTAACAGAGAAAAATGCTAAATAGTGCTCATAAGTACACAATTCCCAATATCTGAACAAATGTGAAATATATTATAATCTATTCTAATTATTACTTGATCAAGTAGAATAATTTCCAGCACCCCAATCATCGATATTTTCATAACAATATATTTATATAGAAATAGATGTATCTGTACATGTGCCAGTTTATGTATATATATATATATGAGGCACAGCATAAATATAATTCATATTGTTTCTCTCTATTCTTTCACACGCTTCTACGGGAGTAGCATTGGTAGATTTGGGCATTATTTTTGTTAGGTATTTATGTAACCACTACAAAAGTAGCCATTTAAAATTATGTCTATTTGTTGGTCTAGAACGCCTAAAACACTTCAATGAAAAAAAAAAAACATATGTTTCTTCCAGGCAAGAAAAGGCATTTTCGATATTCAATGTGGATGATTAATCATATGAAAAATATAAATCAATAAATTTCTTGTTGAAAATATATAATATATATATATATATATTATATATATATATATATATATATATATATATATATATATATCAATTCGGAAAACTGAATTAAGTCTTTTTTAAAGGCCTGCTATGCAAATGGCAATCTTGAAGACAAGATATCAGTTCAAGTAATAAAAAACACCTCTGCAAACATTTGTTCTATCATTTATTTTGTTTTGAGGCGGGGACAATCTTTAGCTTCCATCAAAATGATTCCATCAGATATTAAAAATATAATGGAGTTCAGGGACATCCGATACTGTTGTGCTACAACAAACAAAAGTGTCGAGCATTAAAGCCATTTTTACGATAGAAAGAATGCATCATGAAGTTGTAGAAGACGAACATCAGCAGTACAAGCCACCTAAATGTTGTAAAGAATGTCTCAAGGGCAACATTAAGAACATCAAATTGGACAACAGCATTCGGGAAGATATCTGAAGTGTCTGCTTGGAGGATGGATATATTGATGACATGGAGAAAAGTAGGACTGGAAAGCAAGGTCTGAAAAGGCAGAACTAAATAGGCATACCAGAAAAGGTAAAACAAAACGACCTGATGGCTAGATGAATAATGAAATACTCCTCCTAGTAAATAGTTTTAAAACGTATCTCAACCCTTGCAGAATGTGGACGCTAATGCATTTCAAATCGTGGCTTTGTTAGTCACACACATCGCCATTACAACAACATAACGTTTCCAGACTGATTTCGCTTGCAATATATGAAAAATCCCTTCAGGTCAGGGTGTGGATATAGGCAGGAT
Organism: Acanthosepion pharaonis; assembly: GCA_903632075.3. Taxonomy (NCBI): domain Eukaryota; kingdom Metazoa; phylum Mollusca; class Cephalopoda; order Sepiida; family Sepiidae; genus Acanthosepion; species Acanthosepion pharaonis. Next base: position 1,283,178 of record CAHIKZ030004686.1, read on the forward strand.
TAAATGTCAGAACAACATGATACCAATATGTTTCTTAAGCATTTCACACCAAGCAAGTCGGAAGTGCCTCTAGCACGCAAGGGGTCACAGAGTGTGAAGAAGCGTGTTTGGTGAGAGGATAAAGAGAAGGATTGGGAACAAGATCAAATTATCAGAAGATATCGATTGACATTACACATGAAGAGTTATTAGGGAAGCAACTAAGAGGAAGAGATTTCCACAGATTGAGAATGCGACAGAAGAAGCTTTTGAAGTAGAACATACGGTTATATTTAACCTTTTCGATTGTGAAAGGTTGAGACCGACATAACAACATGGTAGCTCGCTTAAATTCATGCAGTCTGGTAAACAGCGAAAGTAGCTCGTCGGAACAGTTGCCTTGAAAATACTTATAGAAGTGACTGAGGGAAACCATGTTACGTCTGTAAGAAAGCGACTGAAAACTAGATGCCTGATCAAGATCTATCACATCGTATATCTATATTTGGATTTTTTCGAGGACCTCGAGACTTACAGCATAGCAGCAGACCATATATGACAAGAAATAGTCCACGCAAGGACGGATGGTTGATTTATAGATATGAAGGATAAACTCAGACGAGAAAATTTTCTGGCAGGACAAAGATAACCAGCATTTCTTGCGGTAGATGAAGCTATTGAATTTGTTCCAGCACATATCAGCGGACGTCTTGAATCCAAGCAGACGCAACTAGGCTCTCTCCTGGAGTTGGGCATCATCCATTCCGAAGGAAAGTAGGGAGGGTAAATGAGAGCATTTTGGAGGCATTGAAGTTTACAAACCATTTCCTGTCCCAGTAAACCACAGATTGGAGGCCGTTTTTTAAACCGAAGACCAGATTTACTATCAAGGCAGGAGTAAATAATAGTGACGTCCGCGTAGATGCCTATTTTGGGAACTGATGATATCGGGAAGGTTGTTAATGAAGACCAAGAACAATGAAAGACTCACGATAGAACCTTGGGGAACACCGGCGTTCGTGATAAAGATCTGGAGGAGAAGCCGTTTTGGACGAAATCATTTAATGTCTTGGCAAGAATGATGGCATTAAGTTAAATAATCGTTCTGTAATGACGTATCCCTGAATCTTACGAAGAAGGCCGACATACCAGACCCTATCAAATGATTTAGAGATATCGAGAGCCACGGCTCGAGCTTCTTCGTTATTGTGAAGTGTTTGGTATATAATTTCAGTTATGGCCGTGAGCACGTCAGCAGTAGATCGAGAAACGTGAAAACCACATTGCTTGTCGGAGAGCAGTTTATGGAATGTAAGGTGATTAACCACGTCGGAGTAGATTAAATCCTCGAAGGCATTACCGAAGAGTGGTAAGTGACTGATAGGATGGTAGGTAGATGGGTCAGAAGGGCATGTAGAGTTCTTAAAAACAGGCACAAAAAGATGAGGACATACAACAGGCTAGAAAACAAGTGTCGGTGAGGCAGTAGTTGTATAGTTTCGAGAGGACAGGAGCCAGTCCAGGAGCACAATTCTTCAGGAGAGCGGCTGGTATCCCGTCCTCACCACTAGCCTTATATGAGTCTAATTTATATGTGTTGTCTGTTAGCATCGTTGGGGTAATGTGCATCTCACTCAGTAGATCCTCAACTCTAGGGAATATCGGGTTGGGTACACCAGATGAGACTAGCGTTGAATTGAATGAGAATTTTCTAGGAAAGCATTTATCTATGTCAGCTGAGGAAATCAGGACATTAAATCGGTTGTTTGAATAATGGAGATATTGAGGGTTTGCTGTTGTTTAGCACTCTCTTGCATAGCCGCCAGGAATTTCTCGAACTAAAATATAACCAAAATATAATGTAGATTCATTGTAAAACCTGTGGCTGTGATTATTGGCTGGCCAATGACATCATCAGCGGAAAGAAAATAAACAATATAATCACGGATATGATCTGACTCAAGCCCGATTATTTTCCACCTCTAGATCTGTGTGCATGCATAAATTAAGATGGATATCTATCGGCTCAATATTGATTTTCGACAGAGATTATGTTAAAGGTCTACAACACTTGTGTTGTATGTTCAGTGTTGAATATCTGAGAGACCTGTGTCACTTACTGGAAATACCTAAAAATCTGGAGTGGTTTCATCAACAGAATCTCGTTCATATACTGTGCAATATACGTCAGTGAATTTGGTAGCATTGAATAAAGTATATATACCAGTATACAGTCTACGATATTTCAAAACTAGTTATGATAATATAGTTAGGATATGAGGATGAACGAGTACAGAATTCCAAAACTAGTTCTGTTCGGTAAGTTGTCCGATAGAAAAAAAACGTCCGGGTTCAAACCGACATTGAGGTGTAGAGACTGCATCATGAACTCATTTGAGATGCCCAACAAATAGGGGCATAAAGAAACCTCGTCATAGTTCTTTTACCCTGTAGAAATATAATATATGCTGGCAAGAGAGAAGTAGAACACAAACATGTCGAGAATAAAAATATTGTTTATAAGAGTCTTGACGTTTATTGCCCTGTGAGTGTTAGATTTAACGTGTAATGAACCTGATTTCATCTACCTAAGTAAGGCACACCTCGCAAAAATTAATCCACATAGAAAAAAAAAATCATTAACTATATGTTATTGGACACTCCCACTTTTAACTAGTTTCGAAATGACTGTACTAATACTCAAAAAAACAACTAGTTATTGAACGAAAACTTTACATGAATATTCACACAATATAATTGTAACACATGTGGTGAAAGACATTCAACTTTTTCACATTCCCAAGTGTAAATCATTACCACAAATAAGAGGGCACATCCACGCGGCTCTTATTTGAGGAGCAATCAAGCAGTTGCATCACTCGAAATCGACTCGCATCCATCGACAGGAATGTATATTTAGATCTGATCTTTTCTACAAAAACATACAGAAAGTATGTACCGAATTGAGTAAGTTTCTGTATCAAGTATTGTTTTCTGGGAGAGAAGAAATAAGAGACAATGTGTGTATCCACAAAAAAAGTTTATTAGGATGAATCGATGTATTTATGATGGAATAAAAGCGAGTGTAAATGTTGGTTGCAAGCTGCTGGTTCTGTCTGACGAATGGTGTGAAGCATGGAGACAATACTTCGCCTGTCTTGATTGAAATTTTACCTTACAAAGTAGCTTTCAATGGAATTCAAATAACGCGATAATGTTGTTATATATCATATGTTTCTTTCTTTCTTTCTTTCTTTCTTTCTATCTATCTATCTATTTCTATCTATCTATCTATCTATCTATCTATCTATCTGAATCTTGTGATATTTATATATCCTTTGATCTATCAATCTATCTATTTAACTATCCATATATTTGAATCTGGCCATATCTATCTCTCCATCCGATTCTGGAGATATCTATCTATCTCAATATATATCTATCAACCTGTCTGAGTTTGATCAAATCTCTGTGTCTATCTATATAGGGATCTAAGTCTAGTTCTATCTATCTATCTATCTATCTATCTATCTATCTATCTATCTAAATCTGGTCTAAATCTCTGTTTATCTATCTCTATTTATTTCTCTCTCTCTCTCTCTCTCCATATATATATATATATATATATATATATATATATATATATATATATATATTTATTCTTATTTGCATATGTTTATTCTTCTTTCCCCATATTTCATCAATATATATATATCTTTCATATATATATATATATATATATATATATATATATCTTAAACTGCTTTCACGTGTGAGCTTTGAATTTATGTATCTATCAATATTTGTTTATTCGTATTTACACATTTATAATGTATAGTTTGCTGTCTTTCCTGATATATGTATATATATATATATATATATATATATATATATATATGTGTGTGTGTGTGCGCTTGTGTCTTATGCATCTGTATACACACACACACACAGACACGCACATACACACATATATATATATATATATATATATATATATATATATATATATATATATATATAAATGAATGTTTCTATTTGTATAATTTTGTTCAGTCTCCCACGCATACAACCACATATAACCGGGATGCTGCCTATTGTACACTTTCGTCGATTCTATTACGTGAATGAATTAAAGATTAGTGTATGTGCGTCTCTGACAGGATAAAAGTTCCGAATCTAATTTAACATGTAAAATTTTTGAATCAATATTTGTCTTCATTAGAAATTGAATTTAACTAATTCAATTCCAGCTGGATAGCTAATCAAAATTTACAAATAACCTCAAAATTATCTGCTGTTGACAGTTTTAAATTCGAAATTCCACTTTTATTTCTTCCATGATAAATTTTCAAATATTTCTGTATTAACAACTTTCCAACTTCATATGTTCTATTAAATGAATCATTAAGAAAAATTTGGGCCTGACATTATTTTGCTCTTAATTTAAATTGGTTCATTGTTATCATTATTGCTATTCGCATTTCTTTAATTCTCACTGGTATTTTTTTATGCGTATTAGTTATATTATCTTAACATTTCTTTGTTAAATCTATACCAACATTTATTCGTTTTGGACAAGTATTTCTTTAATTGTATATTTTAATGGTTTTACTAATATTAAAAGTCATATAAATGTGACTTTTATTGGATGAAGCCTTCTCATAGATTTTTTTAATTGTTTTACTTTTAATGCGTCCATATAATTTTTTCTTCAATTCTTTATGTTGAAGCTTGGATAAGCATGGAATAATGATAATACAACACAAAATGTACATAAACAAAATGTATTGAAACAAGGAAAAGGTACATAATATTTACAGTTGGTTTTGGTATATTCTTGGGAAGACTGTTCCTTTAGAATGGGTTGACTTAATCGCAGTCGGGCAGAGTCTCTGGATGGGATATCTTGTTACTTCCCTCGTCTTCCCGGTACCAACCCATATTTATATGGTCGGTACTCCACTATGTAAATTAGGTGGATCGTACCACAACACTTTACCTGGTATCTGTCTAAATTTCTGAGATGAGGTATTATGTACACTATTTACATTATTCAGAGTATTGTTATCTGTCGCCATATTTATTACAACGTTTCGGCCGTTGTACGCACCGGTCTTCTTCAGGTGGTTGGAATTTCGAACTGAACCCATTATTTCGCTCACTGGGGTAGACTTTTCTAGTTCCACGGGCCATTTCCTTGAGGACACATGGCACAGTGAATAAAGGCGTCAGTCAGATTTAGTGACAGGTCCAAAAGAGTGTGAGTTCAATACCTGGTTAAGGCGGTGGAGAAATTGGAGAGGGGAATTAAAAGAGATAACTGATAACTGACATCCATTATATATGATTCTCACTGTGGTAGACTGTTCTAGTCCCACGTGCCATGTTTTAATGGATGTCAGTTATCTCTTGTTAATTGCCCTCTCCAAGTTCTCCACTGCCTTAAGCGAGTATTGAACTTACACTCTTTGGTACCTGTCATTGGATCTAACCAACGCCTCTATCCACTGTGCCATGTGTCCTCAAAACATGGCACGTGGAACTAGTACAATCTACCGCAGTGAGTGCCATGTATAATGGATGTCAGCTATCAGTTATCTCTTGTTAATTCCCCTCTCCAAGTTCTACACCGCCTTAACCAGGTATTGAACTCACATTCTTTTGATCCTGTCACTGAATCTGACTGACGCCTTTATTCACTGTGCCATGTGTCCTCAAAGACATGGCACGTGGAGCTAGAACAATCTACACCAGTGAGCGAAATAAACGGTTCCGTTCGACATTCCAACCACCTGAAGAAGGCCGGAACGTACAACGGCCGAAACGTTGTAATAAATATTGCGACATAGATTACGACAACAGTCCGAATAATGTATATAGTGTTCTTTACCTGGTATTTATGGGGATTAATAATATTCCCTCTACCCCATCCTCCCCACTGATTCAGTATTGAAAGCCTATTTCGAATCTGTCATTATTTTTCTGACACGTATTCAGATGACACGGTATGCTACTTACACGGAACCGAATCACGCTTATATCCCCCGTTGTACATTTGTACGACGGAAGTTTTACTCACCATTTTCCTATGAACTGCTACTATGTGGAAGGCAATCCTCCGTGAGTTCTACCACGAATCTTTAGTCTTTTCATGGCTAGTGTATCTATTCTCTCTTTTACTCATAATTTACCAACTTCTCATCCATTCTTATATCACATCAGATTCATCCTTAACATGTAAACTCTTCGCATTACGCAGGTGGCTCTCGTGTGTTAGTTTGGCTACAATTCTTACTTTTTCCCAGCAGTTGCTCCAACATTCAAGCTGCTTCAATTTTAAATAATTCATAATCTAGTATTTCTCGAACATGGAATATTATTTTGTCTAGGAAAGCCTGTATTTCCGTGATGTCAACTTCACATCTGATCAACAGGAAAAAAAAACAGTTTATATAAAAACATATACTATAACTATTTCTTTTTTCTGATATCCGCTCACTGAGGTTCCGTTTAGTCCTGACGAAAAGCAAATGAAAATAAACTTGAATAAATACTGGCCAAATTATAAACTCTATTTTTACTTCAATGTTTGATAATAATTTTGGTTAATTTTCCTTTTTTTTCCTTTTTTTTAAACTCCTACAGAAACAGTTAATACAAAGCAAAAAGGAAGGACCAACAATGAATTTTATGAAAACAATATTTATATTTTTCAGCAAAAAGATAAACCCAAATCAAAACTGTGAAACGAAGAAATTAAAATCAAAATCAAAATCAAAATCTAGCATCTCGATCTCACCCATTCACTGTCGAAACTGTTAAATGTAGCCGTCTCTTCTACTCCAATAGCTTCATGTCTCGCACCTCTCACCTGTGGAACTCGCTTCCCTCTTCCTGTTTCCCTGATAGCTATAATCTCCAACTATTCAAATGTAATGTCAATCGACGTCGCCAGATGCCCTGATCTATCCCCTATCCTTCTCTTTATCCTTTCCTCTATCACTCCTCTTTGCTCTCGCTCCAATTCTCTGTAACCCCTTGCGTGCTAGTGGCTTCCCGCCTTACTTGGGATTTGAATGCTTATGGAAAAAAAGTAATTGCATAAATTTAAATATCTAGGACAGAGGACGAAAAATGTGAAATCGAAAGACAAGTACTTTCCAAAAGCTCAGTGAAGTATAAGAAAAAAAAATATTCACATTATTTACATTGCTCGGACTATCATCTTCATCTTTGTTGCCATATTTATCACAACTTTTCGGCAGTTGTTCGCTCCGGCCTTCTTCAGGTGGTTGGAATGTCAAACTGAACCCTTTATTTCGACATTTCAACCACCTGAAGAAGACCGGAGCGTATAACAGCCTCAACGATGTGATAAATATGGCAACAAAGATGAGGATGATAGTACGAGCAATGTAAATAGTGTACATAATACCTCATCTCATAAATATAGACAGGCACAAAATATTCGTTGGAAACAATAAAAAGTGTATTTAACATTTATATAATGTCTGTCATCCTATATGGCAGTGAATGCTGGAAAATTTCCTCACATATGAAGTGAATTGATGCAACATCAATGTGATTCTACAGAAGGATGATTATCGCCTAGACTTAATATGTGAATAATGAGAATTTTACAGAAAATGAAAACAAGAAATGTTTCTTATACTGAGAATCATAAAAAAACTACTGAAATTTATAGGAATGAGAGTTTAGTGAAGTTGACACTCACAAGACAATGAATGATTGAGAAACAGGAACGTGGAAACTTGTCAACCTCAGGTGTGTGTGCAAATGATTGGCGGAAGTGAGGTTAGGATATATACTAAAAAGACAAACCATAATAAAAGCTAGAAAGGACAAAGTTACGAGGCGCCATGAATGCACATGTAAAGGGACATGGTACATTAAAGACACATATTTTGAAGTAAATAAAATCACAAGAACTTAAATAAGAAATATTTACCAGATATTTAAGCGTGATGTCAAACAATCTGTAATCCGTTCTTATTTTTTCTTTATGTATTTTGATATAAGCAAAACTCCTGATAGAAAATGAAAGTAAATATATAATCGGCTTATAACTCACTATTTTGTTGAATTATACATACAGTGTTCGTACGAACTCACATGCGTGCAGACACGTACGTATAAGTTCTTTTTTTTATTTCAACTATTTAAATCGAATTTTATACTATAGAAGAATAAATATTCCGCTTATAATTCCTGTCTCTCTTTTATGTGTAATTTAGTATAGGCTCTTTTTCAAAATAAAAAGCAGAATATGCTAAAGTTGATCTGTATAAAGTTTCCTTACATCTTCGTGATTAGATAAGCTTATAGTAGACGGCTTACACGTTGTATTGGCAATATGCCCCCAAGAAGTTGAAGTTCATCCCATATATTTTGAAGAGAAAGAAGAAGCAAATCCTATCATATAAAAAGTGTTTACTCAAAACATGTCAATAAAATAAGCCTGCAAATAGTACTTTATACGTTTTTATAAAAGTTTACGAATGTCTTAGGCATTTTCTTAAGGCATTTATTCTCTTAAATTTATGAAATTATTTGGTCATCAAAGTATATTCTCTCTGCTTGTCCGACCTTACAGCGACTTGCAGGCATTTTCTCTCGTAACTTATCAATATCAGTTTTGATACGATTGATTCTTAGGGAAAATGTTCAATATATTTCATATTTTAGCTTCTGAACTGGCAATAAGTTTTGTTTGAAGCGAATAATTAATGATATATACTCCACTTCCCACAGCGGTTAAAGAAGATACTTTATTTTTTAATATGGCGCTACTAGAGTCTAATGCAAACATTGCCCAGTCTTGGTGACCACTTCCCCACAAGCATTAATATTCCATCGACATTTTCTCGTTTACTGCAGCTGGTTTGGAAAATACGAGATTATATATAAGTACATCTATCAATAAAGAAAACAAATAGCATATATTGTTATCGACAGAAAGGCAGAAAACTGATACGAATAAGTCAAATCAAATTTGCAAATTAAACTGCATGTGCTGCCTTTGTAACAAAGACATTTAATTGAAAATTAATAGCAGATATCCTCACGGAGAAATTTTGCTCTTGGACTTCTTTGCTTTAAATAAATTTACATTTTCCTTTTCAGTATTATATTTAAATGAAACAATTTCACAAAATAAATTCAAATAGTAAGCGTTCGACATGTCTTAACAATTCATAATAGATAATAGTTTTGAAAATTGTTCTAGACAACTACAAGATTACCATGAGAAATCGTTTGGGTCATTAGACTTATTGTGGTATGGAGTTCAAATTCACCTGGATTCCTAAAAAGTACTATGAAACTAGATCTCTTTAAGTGTTCCGGTATATCGACACTGTTGTAGATTTATTTTCTTATATCTGTAATTTTGTCGATGCGGAAATCACCTTAGACTACACACATGTCTATGGCAATTCCTTCAGGATCGTCTGCTTTCATTCTGTTCAATATGGTCCCTCCATATAGCTGTATATTGCCAACTGTTCTCTTTCATCGTAAAAGAGTTCACCGATATATTACTTACATCTCTGAAGAATTTTATTCTTTTTCTAATATCATCAGTCTGTCCATGGATTTTATGCATCCTGTTGATCATGCTTTTTCTCTTGCTAGTTCTCTTATTTCAGGTACATATCTGCTTTATATATATTCACTAGCAGCATGGCCCGGCGTTGCCCGTGCTTGATTCAAAAATCGTACGACTCATACAGCAATCGCTATCACTTGACTTAAAATATGTTTGCCCTTCCTTGCGTTTAAGGGAGTGCCTTTTGCCGTGGTGATGTTGCTACATGCCTTACTTCTTGCCTATCTCACACTGCGAATATTTTCTAAGCTCTATACTAAACATTAAATCTGTTACGAAAAAAGAACTAAACAAAATGAACACAAAACGATCAGCTTTAAAAAAAAGGACTCTTAACTGGAAAAACCGAATGAAAAAAGAATGTTAACAACAAATACTTTTTCACACCCAACTCACTTCTGTGGAATCAGAATCAACGTTCAGTTTAAGCAAGCGAATGAGCCAACTGGAGTAAAGTGCCATGCAGATTTAAATTTTTCCCACTTGTTACGAATGAAGCTATCGATTTTTTGGCATGCTAGTTAATATTCGTGTCAGTCAGCTGTTGGCTCACATGCTGGCCAATAGAATCTTCCTGACTATTCGTGGCAGCCAGCTATAGGCTTTCACTCTGGCCAGTAGAAAATGGCCGCAAACTACATAAAAACTGCCGTAGAAGCATGAAAAAATCGATTATTTCCACTATCGATGGGAGTTTGGAAATGCAACGTCGATCTTAGCTTTCTCGCTAACTTGGAGCATGTGCATGTAAATTTTGGTGCAAATCCTTCGAAAATTGCGGCCGTGCATTCGTTACACACACACACACACACACACACACACACACACACACACACACACACACACACACACACATCCTGCCTTTATAGATAGAGATTCTTGCTATTTCTGCACATATTTCGTTGAGTCACACCGTTTAACCTGTCTGCATTTGTTCCTTATTTCTTTGTGTAGTGTTCTATATTCTGTTCCCTGTCTTGTTTTTTTTTTTCTTTGATTTCCATCATGTCCAGAATCTCGTCTGACATGCATTCATTTTTTCTTCTTCTTCGTCTATTTTCCTTTCGGGTTCCTAAATCTTATCTTAGTGTATCACAGTTCGAGTTTTCAATTTTCTTTTGTCCATTGTATCTGCTTATAACACTGTCCATGTAATTCTCCTTCACATAAAAATAAATATTATATGTATATATATATATATATATATATATATATTATCAATAGACAGAGTGTTTCGCTGTTTCACAGCTCATCCGTGTGTTTAGACATCCAATTGCCAGGATCGAAACCCGACTGATTTGGTATCAGTCATAGATTCTACCTACGCCAGGGACGCAGGAATGAAAGTGAATTTAGAAGTATTTATTTTTAAATAAACACGCAAGTAACTAGAGAATCCGATTCCCATCAGCCTCAGTAATAGTCACAGTTTACAAAATTCAGTTTTTTCTCCCCGAAATAATTCTTTTCAGGATCAGGTATGTTTTGTCACCCACAAACAGAGTGTTTCGCTATTTCACAGCTCAACAGTGTGATTAGACATCCAATTGCCTCATGCATGGATCGAAGACTGAAGAACTCGATTCGTCTTAGAAATAATATATATATATATATATATATATATATATATATATATATATATATATATATATATATATATGAAAATAATAGGCATTAAACAATTCTAGATTAATAAGAAGAGAAAATAAGACTTGATGGCTTGAAATTACGCTAATCTCATAATTCTTCACGTTCAGCTTCAGACCGAATTCATGCCACCTTCAATTTTCTGATACTGTTAATTATAACCGATTCCTAAAATCATTCCAACGCTATTTCCTTAGACACTTTTTTCTCTTTCATGCTTCTTACAAGTATGTGAAACGAATAGTTTGTAAAAGCTTTAATTTTTATTATCATATATATTGATATATATTATATAAATTTTAAATATGTACATTTATAATATATACAATATAAATATAACGTAGGTGCAAAATTAAGCACATTTGAGAATGGCGTGTAGTCTATATTTGCAAAGCAGAAACTACAATCTTTGTAAATTTGTTTCTAGTTCATTAATGTTTATTTTACTCTGTCAATTTAAAAATGAAAAGATGGGATCATGCACTACGACCTCTTGAACTCTGGTGAAATCCTTACAATAGAGATATATTTCCATGTAACCTACAAACAAACCAATATCTAGTGCATAACATCTTTTTCCCGCGTAAAAGACCAATTCATCTGGCTACAAATATGGAACACATCACTCACAAGTGGGTATTTTGGAAATGAAACAGCATACTATACAATTTTTAGGTGGTTGTTTTTTTTCTTCTTTTAGCGGCATATCAACTTCTATGCGTTATTTATTACGGAAATCTAAATATTTTTAAGCAATTTTGAAGATTATAATAATTTATTGATACAAGTTTAACAAATTAATAAATGGCTGTGGGAGAAGATGTGGATTAATTTGCCAAGATCATTTGCAAGTAATTGAATATAACAAAACCAACTGGAATTTGACTTTGGTTCTCCTATCAACGTTATGATTAAATGAGAGTTTTCGAGAATTAGTGTGTCAATCATCAACCTTATGTCGATTGCCTGCAAGTGATGTCCTTCAATAAGGGAAAGGATACTTATGAGGCTTTCGCATAATTAAAGTTCCAGACTACGTTATTATCAGGTCATTCCATAAGTTCTGTCCGAATTTTGAATAAAGAAACAAGTGACAAAATGTTACATTTAATTACAGATTCAATCAAAAATGTATTTTCCCTGATTATCAATGACTTCCTTCCATCTATTAACAGGCTTACTAATTCCATTATCGTAAAATTATTTTGGCTTTGAGTCGAAGAACTCACAAATGTCAGTTTTAACCTTTTCCTGTGTTACAAAAGCTGTTTCTTCCAAATGATTCTGTAAGCTACGAAACAAATGGTAGTCTTAAGGAGCAAAATCGGGAGAATAAGGTAGATGAGGAATTAACTTCCAACGAAGTTCTTCGATCTTTTGTGACGTGATTCTTGCTGTGTGGGGTCGTGCAATGTCCTGATGAAATCTCACCTCTTTTCGATTCACTAGAACAGGTCTTTTTTCCTTAAAGCTTGGTTCAAACGCTCTAATTGCTGACAGTATATTTGAGCATTAATTGTTGCATTAGGTGGTAAGAATTCAAAGTGTATTATTCCTTTGCGATTCCACCAAATTGAAAGAAGAACATTTGGCCCATGAAGTTCCCTTCTTTGCTATGGCTAGGGTCCTTCCCCTTTACTAAGCCACTGTCTACGATGCTTAACATTTCGATAAAAGATCCATTTTTCGTCGCAAGTCACTAGTTTATCCAAAAAAGGTGAAACAAGTTGGCGATAATGGAGAGAATATCAGATGTCAACTCGGGATTTGAGATTGTTTTCGGACAATTCATGAGGCACCCATTTTCCAAGTTTAGGAACTTTTCCAAGTTGTTGAAGATGACGCTGAACAGTTTTATGGTTTGAACTGAGAACCACTGCCAATTCCTCAACTGATAAAGCAGGAGTTTCTGCAAGGGCTGCTTCAAGAAGTTTTCATCAAACTCAACTGGACGTCAGGTTCGATCTTCAACTTCAAGGGTAAAATCTCCACCTCTGAATTTTGCAAACCATCTTCTGCAAGTTCTTTCATTTACACATTCCTCTCCATAAACTGAGTGAATGTTTCTATCCGCTTCGCCTGCTGTGTTTCCCTTCTTGAACTCATAAAGCATTATGTGCCTCAAATGATTTTTGGGTACTTCCATGTTAGCAGGGTTTTAATCAAACAAAATTTAATTTTATTGTTCTCTGAAATAAAATTTGATCAGTTTACATGCATCTAAACATAAAAATAATGTTCACCACCATTTGACATTATAAAATACACTTTAAATTTCGTTCATTTTAACAAAAAGTTAAAATTCGGACAGAACTTATGGGATGAACTGATAGAATATACTTGTTCTTTGTTGGCAACTATATATATTTCCCATTCTGTTTATTTCGATTAATAAATGTTATCATAAACCTATACCTATTGTCTTAACATATATGTTTAAATGCCGAATTATTTTCCCCAACCAAACACGGGATGATATTGTCCAGTGATGAAAATGATTGAGCCTCTACTGAATTTTGAGCTCAGCAATATAACTCCAGTAATCTAGAAAAATAAATAGTTGATTAAACGTTTTATGCATTTATATTCAGAAGGCTTTGAAAAAATTTGTAGAAAATCAGTTTTGTGATGTCAAGGAACAAACGTTCCCAGTTTTGTTATGCCAACGAATACCGTTGTCATTTTTGTACTGCTCGTTGTAGTAGAGACTTTGTAATCGCAGTTATAACTATAGTACGCCGTTGAACAATACTGGTGTCAAATGCTTTCGAATAGCAGTCGCACTAATAGTATTTGCTCGATAATATTCGCTCGAATAGTAATAGATATAGTGATCTGAATAGAGAAATAGTATAGTGAATAGAGTAGAGAATAGCGGTCTGTATAGAATAGAGGATAGACTAGGAATAGCAATCAGTATAGTATAGAGGACATATTACGAATGGAGATCAATCTAGACGTCAGACGACGTCCTATATATGCATTCCTCCTATGGTCACGTGATACACTTAATGCAATTATGGGATCGCCTGTTTTTGTTCACTGGCGATCAATGTTCAACCTCCAGTGTCGACAGCGACACTTTATTCCTATATAACAATGAGAAAAAATAGCGACTGTCATTTATCAGTTATTTTTTTTTATTAAAGTATTTTAACATTTTTTGTATTTACATAAACATAAATTTGCTTGAATTTTGAGTCTTTTTATGATGTACACTGTCCGTTAAAAACGTAGGCAATATTTTTCTCTATAACTTCCTATACTCGTACACTTAAGAATGGATGCCCTGCATAGAGAAAGTGTAACAAATATTTTTTTTCTGAATTTGTCACTCTAGAAACTGTGTCTCGTGAGATCACATAGGACAGCAATGTGTTTGACTCTCAATGCATGTGCCATACTTACGGTCTTGCGCCACATCTAGGAAAACACTGTATACTTAGGACGGTATATCTTTGAAAGCTACATTCTTTGTCATCTCATCTCATTCAGAATCATAATCTATTCTCAAGGTCAAGTTATGTAAGTGTTTATGAAAGGACTGCATACAACAGTCCATTAGAAAGTAAGAAAAATACAAACGAAAGAAACGTTTTCTTGCCTGACTTATTTTTGGACATTGAAGATTAAAAATGCAATCGAAAATAATTCTGCTCTATAATGAAACGTTAAGAGATATCATTGAATCTGAGTTGGAGCCGATGGATTAAGATTTTTCATATTGTGTGTACATTACAAATAGTTTTCTTTTTAAGTTTCTTGAAAATTAGCATTTTATTTATTCTTTATTGAAGCTATATATTTCGTTTGGTCAATCATTTGGTCATGCCAGATGTACAGATGGCATACCAGATGATAAGCTAGTCAAAGATTTAAGATTATATGTACCAATATATTCAATCTTTAATCAATACTTAAATATCTCTCCTAGCAATTTATCCAGCACACCTTCATTATTAACTTATTCGCACTATTGTCCTCATATTTATCGTCATATTTATTACAACGCATCGACACTTGTACGCTCCGGCCTTCTTCAGGTGGTTGGAATTTCGAACTTAACTCTTTATTTCGCTCACTGGAGTAGACTGTTCTAGTCCCACGTGCCATGTTTAATGGATGTTATTTATCAGTTATCTCCTGTTAATTTCCCTCTGAAAGTTCTTTGGGTCCTGTCATTGGATCTAAACAACGCCTTTATCCTAATAATGTAAATAATGTACACGTTGCCTCATATCAGAAATATAGAAAGATACATTTACATTATGTGTTAAGCAGGCAATGTTTTAGTGTTAAGTTAATATTATTCCAGATGCATAATTATCCACTGTTGCACTATAGAACAACTCATTAAATCTAACACTGCTGAGGAAATTCTGATCACTGTGGTGATTACATTTAGAACTGTGGCCTTCTGGGACAAGTCTTCGAATCCTAATCTCTATGAAAGGAAATAGAAATTCAAACTAGTCTTCCCTTCTGCGCATAGTGTAAACACGTCTCTATTGTTTGAAAAGAGAGTACAAAGGTGAACCACTATTACATGTTTCGGCTACTGTTATGTTAGTACTTCCTGCTATTGTTGATACCAGTTGCCAGAAATCTCCAAAAAGTAAAATAATCCTTCCTCCAAAAGCATTGACAAAACCGGTAAGCTCTTCCGGGGAAAAATCAGTATCATTAACATCAAGTAATCAGCGATACTTCATCAATTTACGTAATGGATTTGAATGCTGATGGGAGTAATCGGAACATACTGTAAAAACTCGTTTCGCTTACCGGCAATATAAATAAAAAATACCTCAGCTTTATCCATTGAAAGCAAAATAGCAGAATGTTCAATTAAGGCGGAAAAAAATCACGATATTCAAAATTATATAAAATTTTAAAAGAAATAAAATTATCTTTGTGTCACCATGGACATCAACATAAAAGCAATTTATTCATACGACAGCATGTCTAATTATAGATAAATATATATATTTTTTTTTTTTCAGCATTGGTTCATTTATCAATATCAGACATTATATCAGATATATTGAATTTCCATATGGCTGGGTTAAACTAAATTTTGAACACCAGTTTCCATATTCAACGCTCCAGTTTTCAACTCTCGCGATCCTCGTCTTAGTAATTTGCAATCTTCTACTTTTCCCAAAGCGAAAATTGTCAGAAATATTTTAGATAACTGCTGGCGCATTTGAAACACATATGTTTCTTTTAGTGCAGCGTTCTGTCCAGTATCACTGAAAATCTGTCAATGTATTTGCCAGGATGCCGTTACAAGGCGTTACTTATATCAAAACTGTTCCACAAGAAAATTTAAGGATTAGAAGTAGTAAATGAATGGGGCAGGAATGGGCTTGTTAACTTTAACGCCTCAAAAACAAAACTGCTCTCTATTAATCAACACAGAGAACAATCCATGCCCACTCCCATTAGAATGTCTGATGCTCAACTTCTCGATAGTTCCTCTTTGCAACTACTCGACCTCACATTGACTGCTGACCTGAGATGGTACAAATACATTGAGTCAATTACTTCGTCCACCGCAAGGAAAGTTGGCTCCCTATGCCGCGCCAGGAAATCTTTCTCGCCAGAGTCGATCCTTCAAATCTGCAAATCAACCATTCGCCCTTGCATGGAGTATTGCTGCCACATATGGTCCGGTGCCCCTTCTGTTTTTCTAAAGGTTCTTGATAATATCCAGAGGCGGGTATTCAATGTAATTGGCGCTGATCTGGCATCTCGACTGCAGTCGCTCTCTCATAGACGTGCGGTCACCTCCCTCTATCTTTTTACAAATACTTTCATGGTAACTGCTCCGATGAGCTGCTTTCGCTGGTTCCCAGAATTCATGAATTTAAGCTTTTTTTAAGGCTGGCATCTCGCTCACACGCATTCACTATCAAAACTGTTAAATGTAGCCGTCTCTTCTACTCCAATAGCTTCTTGTCTCGCACCTCTCGCCTGTGGAACTCCCTACCCTTTTCCTGTTTCCCTGATAGCGATAATCTCCAACTATTCAAATGTAATGTCATCTATCCTCTATCCTTTTCTTCATCATTTCCTCTATCACTCCTATTTGGTCTCTCTCCAATTCTCTGTAATCCCTTGCTTGCTGGTGGCTTCCCACCTTGCTTGAGGTGAAACGCTTAAAAAAATAAAAATATTATGAAAAAATTGTTGCCATTTTGTATTTATAATTTCGAGTATACGCGTTGTTTGCTTTTAAGTTTGTCGATAACACAGTATAGTAGGGTCAGTTGGATACCAGCTGTCAGAAAAAAGTACCATGAAGCAATTAAATATATATATCCTGGATATTCGGAAAGAGATAGATTGTTCTAAACGTCATTACGAAGGTGTTTGGAATGATCACTCGTGATGGCTACGTTATACTAACATTCATCTTCCCAGAAGACCTCAACCTCAACACTGAGACCTACTATCAAATGCTTTCAGGAGTTAGTAAACCCTTGTATCAAGAAGGGGGCTGCAGGAAGACCTTATTTCTGGTAATATAATTCTGCACAATGACACACAAGCAGGAGAACACAATCATGACTGTCAGACAATTCCAGAGACAGCTTCACTCTTTACGCCTGGCCACCTAATTCCACAGTCTGCAAGCATCTTGATTATTCTGTGTGAGGCGCAGTTTAGCGCGAGACAAACAAAACTCCTTATAACAGCAAAAAAAGAAGTGGGAGCATTCAACAACTTAAACAAGGAAACCGTCCTGAAGAAATACAGGAGATTCCGAAGTCATCTGGAGGCCGTGGTTTAATCCAATGACGATTTTATTGAATAAATTTACCCGTTTCTATTTCAAGATATTTTTATGCAGATTTGGTAAATATATATATATATATTAAAATTACATATCAGTGTTATTTATATTCTTCGTAATTATGTATTTATATTTTACTCTTTAGTTTTTGAAGAGATATTTGTTTAATTTTGTTAAATATATCTGTTAAAATAAAATATCAAAGTTATTTACATTTTTGCGTAATTTTGATGACAATATATCTATTCCACGCTTTATGTTCTTTTTCATGATATAATTAATATAAATATAGTAGTTGTAACGATAATATTTGCATTGGCAAGATTACAGAAATAATAAATGAAATACATCCCTGGTCAAGATCAGATACAAAATTGTTAAAAAAAATTAAATACTGTTAATTTAATCCAATTATATTTGCGAAACATTTATATTTAATTGGAAAATATAGTTTATCGACAAGAAGTGAAAATTTTAACGTTTTAAATAATTAATTTAAACAGACATTAAAAAAAGGATTTTTTGGTTGGTCATAAGGATAAGACCAAGTATGAACAAATATTACTGGACAAAAATCTTAGAACTAGTCAGTGTGATATAAGATTCAGGCGTGTAGACATCTCTGTCGCACATTTCCAGTATTAAATTCCAAAATTTTAAAATGGTTAAGGGTAACATTTTAACAAAGTTCGAAGATGGCAGGATTGTTGAACTTCAAAGACATGGTCTTTCGCAACGAGCCATTGCAAATAAAATTGGCCGTAGCCGAATTTCATACACATTTCTCCTCAAGGACACATGGCACAGTGGATAAAGGCGTTAGTTAGATCCAGTGACAGGACCCAGAATAGTGTGAATTCAATAACTGGTTAAAACGGCGGAGAACATGTAGAGGGAAATTAACAGGTGATAACTGATAAAGGACATCCATTAGACATGGCACGTGAAACTAGAACAGTCTACCCCAGTGAGCGAATTAAAAGGTACAGTTCGACATTCATACCAGCTGAAGAAGGCCAGAGCGTACAACGGCCGAAACATAGTGATAAATATGTCGACAAAGATGAGGAAAATCGTCTGAATAATTTAAACAGTGTACTTTTGTATCTATTCTTAAGATTTTGACCAGGGGTGTATATAACAGTGGTGATATACCAGAAGATCTAAGTAGATCTATTTTCATGGTACTGCTTAAAGAGCTAGGTGAAACATTCTGGGAACTCCATCGGTTACTCAGAATAATGAGCCATATAACAAATCTTTTCATACTAATTCTGATGAAGAGAGCATTCATAAATATCAGACCAGAAATAGGACAAGAAGTGTGTTGGTTCAGTAAATATACTGGAACAAGGAATGCAATATTTATGCTTAGAATGATATTAGGAAGAGATAGGTAACCATGACATATTTAGAAAGGATGTTAGAATAATCCAGACAATCTACTAGCAGCAAATCACCTATAGACGTATAGAAAATCATTTCAGTAAATATACAAAATTGAAAGTGATGTAATACTGTTATAGTAATTTACCCACGCACGCATGGACTCTCCCAGCTATAAATAGGAGCAGGTACTGCCTTTTTTTTCGAGGGATATTTCCAGTAGTCAGTTCTGAGAGTCGGACCGAAGATTCTTGCTGTAACACTCTCGTTTGTTTATGTTTGTATTACTGTTTCTGTTAATGTATTTTTTTAACTCAATTGCTCTCTTGTGTCTTTATTTCTGGCCTTAACAAAGCCACAAAAAAATATAAAGACGTGTATTCTCCCCGGACTTATTTAATATATCAGGTCAAACTGACAAAATTAGAAATCCTATCAGCATTCATAACTGGCGGCCACAACATTTAAAACATAAGGCAAGCCGAAGACACAATTTTTAGAGCAAAACTCTGAATATAGTGAAGGAAAGTGCGAAAAGAGGAATTATCATCAATTGCAAGAAGACGGAATGCATGATTTTTTTTCTTCTTTTTTCTAGCAAAATAGAGCTTCCAACATGCAAATTAAAAATGGAGGCAGCAAAATCAAACAATAAAACAATTTAAATATCTGGGAAATATGATAACAGAGGAGGAAAAGTGGGACACAGAAATATGAAGACGCATTGGGATAGCAAAAGTTACTAAGCAAACTATTAAGATATAGAGAAATGTAAATAGAAACAAAGAAAACATTACTGAACTGCCAGTCAGTATCAGTCCTCTATATTCTGGTCAATCTCCTCATAGGAGAAGAAGAAACTTGAAGCAAAATATATGGTTCTATAGAAGAACGCTGCGAATACAATGGACTGAATGTCTGAGCAGCAACAAGGCTTTTGAGAAAATGGAAACAAAAGTTACGCTTATACGTAACATCAGAAAATACACTTCCGAAAATATATTTCTGGGGCGGAACAAGGTGTAGGAATGATATCAAAAAGCTACAAAGAACGGGAAACTGGGGAGAGACATAATCATAAACTACCTGAATTAACACATATAAGAAGAAAATCTTCAACAACGACAATGATAATTGTATTCCATTCCTTATAAGAAAACATTCATAATTCATTGACGAAGCAACCGGTAATGCTGTCGGATGAAATATGTAAAAGCTTTCTCGTAAGACAGTTTTCCAGCTAAATGGCTTTCGCGAGGCTTGTACATTATGGCGTTTTCCAGTAATGATGGGGATTTACCTTCTAACATTTTATTTGAATGCTGAAATTTGCGGAAATTTTATTAGCGTTGTAAAGTTTGAACCATGAAAATAGATATGCATTACGTACCTGGATTTAAAAAAAAATGTCTCCTCGGCCATATTTGATATGACATGAACGAAAATGGAAAAGATAATGACCCTCCTACATTTATTTTTGTTTCCAGGGAAAAGTCATTCATTTTGGTGCAGTTTATAAGAGTTATACTTCTTTGACATCTTCAAGTTCTTCTATCTTTTAATCTGGTTGTCGACCAAGGTTTGAAAACGCCGTATACCTTAAATTTTATCTCATGCATAGGGAAGAAGAGACACTTACATTACATTTCCCAAGAGAATGCATGAACAGACACGACTATACTGTATTTTGAACTAAGCTCGCTAAAGTCATCCCTCTCCTTTACGCGACGCTATCTTTCTTCCGTCTTACCCGCATGAAAATATATTTTTCTCTTGGTGTGGGTGTACAGGAAGGCTCTATATTGTGATATAAGATGTTCATGCATAATACAAAAAAAAAAAATATCTAATCAACAGGTGAAATCTAAAAACCACTAAGTTATGTAAACAGTCTTGAATTTACTTCAATGCTACAAAAATCGATTCTTGTCGTTAGTGTATATTGTCCTACCAAACGAGAAAGCATAATAATATTAGAAAAAATTAAACAATCGCATATTCCTTGTTTGTCATATTCAACAAACTATGCAGAAATATATATATATATATATATATATATATATATATATATATATATATATATGATGATAAATTTAAGGAGGATTTGAAATATATATATATATATATATATATATATATATATATATGTATATATATATATGTATATATATATTATGCAATGTTACATTACAACAGGTACATAACCACTACGACACTGTACATCTTGTTTCAACGTTAGAAAAAGGAAAACATTTTTTAACGTTTGATCATGTAGTGAATAACGTGGCGTCTGAAATATTTTATTTAGAAATACAGTTGTCGAGGCATGACTTCCAATTTCGTCATTTGGAAGTTTCCCATAAATGATATCCAAGAATTTACATGTGAAGAAAGAAAGGAATCTGAGTAATTAGTAAGAGCGAAAGAAAGAAAAAAATTGGGTGGGATGAATGGAGATGAATAAACTAAGAAAGGATAAATCCAGCCAATGGAATGCCGTCAAATCTTAGAATTTGAAATTTAACGGTCTCTTCTAGGTTGGCTAGGTTAATGTTTCTAAAGCAAAAATATTCTGCGTTCGGGAATAATTCTTCATGGAATTTAAAATTTCTAAATAAAATATTTCAGACGCATCGTGATTCCACACCTGATGAAACTTTGAAAATATTTTCATTTTTTTTAACGTTAAAACAAGATGTACGGATTTGTAGTGGGTATGTGCATGTTCTTATGTAACACTACATAATAAATAAATATTTTCGGGTCTACTTTTGTATTGCCATGTGTTTTAAATTAATGTTTTGAACGCTGAAATTTTACTCTTAGTCCTTTTATATTTGGATACATATATATATATATATATATATATATATATATATATATAAATATTAAAACGAATATAAAGCCATTGGAAAAGTTACATTCAAGTATAGTCCATGCTATTGATTGCAATTATCCAGAGCGAAAGAGTAGAGTTGGATTCAAAGCGTTGGCCCAAAGGTGCCTTAGATATGACGTCCACTTTCTTTAAATATATATATATATATATATATATATATATATATATATATATATATACATACACACACATACACACACGACTCTCCCGCACATGAGATTTGAAGGTGAAGGTTTCGTGCAGGACCATCCACATTTTTGAAGGGCCGAATATGGAAACCTGGTGCACTACGAATGACCCTCCGCAGGTTTTGAGTTCAGAGTTATCCTTTTCCTAGACCAGTGAGCATCCAAGGCTATAGAACCAATCTTTCCTGCTACTTACCTATAGCTGGAGGAAGAAGAGAAGGATTCACAGCTTTACCAAGGATATTAGCACGTAAATGAATGTAATGGATTTTCCTGGAATTCGAACTCGGCTCTCGGATTCCTCATTCTAAGCCGCTATGCATTGCTCCACCATCCATTGTGTCCTCAAAAATTTATACACGCTTTAAAATTGATAGCTTACGCTTTTTTCCAGGTTAAACCCATTAGAATTAATCATGGCAGCGAAACTAAGCTTTGAATAAAGGAAATACATACTAATATTCTACTGGATGTGCTAAAGAACATTTGAAGTAAAAACAATGTTTAGGAAGTAGTTTTTTTTTATGAGATCAACCAAAGCTTGTTAACATCACTCAAAGTAGTAATAAGTTTGCAGCCGATAGAACTTCAGATTTACCATTAAAGAACTCTGGGTAGCCACAGATATCGACAAGCAATACAAACAAAGCGTAGTTCTAAAACGTATCACGGAATTCGTGAAATAGGTATTTCAAAATCTCCTATTCAACGCATTTTGAAAAAAAAAGCCATTGGAAAAGTTACATTCCAAGTATAGTCCAAGCTATAGATTGCAATTATCCAGAGCGAAGAGTAGAGTTGGATTCAACGTTGATGAGATCTTGCCACACATTTGGATTGGACGAAGGTGTTTCATAGTATAACTTCCTCGCTCACTAACCTCACACCACAAGACTTTTGTTTATGGGGACACCTGAAAGACAAAGTATACGCTATGAAACCTACAACAGTGGCTGAATTGAGAGAAGCCATTGAAGGAGAAGGCAGAATAATACCAAATGAAATCTTTCGTAGTGTTTTTCATTTCATTGCTTCGCGTTGTCAGCAGTGCCTGGGTCGGAACAGATGTAAGTTTGAAAACAATTGCTTATATATATAGATAGGCTCTATAAATATTTTAAAGGAAATGTATTTTAATTAACACAGATTTTATAATTATTTATAATATATATATATATATATATATATATATATATATATATATATATATATATCCCTTCCGGCGCTATACTTTCCAGCCAAAATTAATCTGAATGAATTTAAATACATATATATATATATGAAAATTTATATATATATATATATATATATATATATATATATATATATATATATTCCCCTTCGGCGCTATACTTTCCAGCCAAAATTAATCTGAATGAATTTAAAATATATATATATGAAAATTTTAATATATATATATATATATATATATATATATATATATATATATGTGTGTGTGTGTGTGTGTGTGTTTGTACATTGAAGTTAACACTTAGAGGCGACATGGTGTTTCATGCCAGGCGGAATCGACAGGCCACGGCTATTTGTATATACGGGTCATTGGTGCCTTTTGGTTTTGTCTATTTGCCGGTTATTACAAATAAATTATCAAAAATAACCGCCAAAATAGACTACCCACAGTGCACTACTGACACGTATATAAATAAATAGCCTAGAAAAAGAAACACTCGTGGCCTGAGGATTGCGTCTAGCAGGAAACAGCCTGTCGCCTCTAAGCGTTGACTTCAATGTTCACTTTTATATTACACACGCTCTATCTCTGATAGAGAGCACTTTTTCCCATAAAAATTAGCACAAGGTAAGAGTATATTTCTTATATATATATATATATATATATATATATATATATATATATATATATATATATATATATATCGTGTGTGTGTGTATGTGTGTGTGTGTATATGTTGAAACTTTATTTGTTGTGTATACGTGTATTTGAGTAGAGGTTTCCTTTATTTTAAACCATTATTTTTGTCTATAGGTCTGCCTACTGGAGAAGACTAAATAAAGAAAATTTTCATGAAAAACTTGGTAATCGCTATTGATAGTCCCAAGGAGGATGAAATCCTGAGAGCTCAATGTAAATCCAGAGCTATTTTAAAGAGAAACAGACCACTTTAAGAAAAAAAGTTTTTTTTTTCGTTTCATCTTTTGGAAGTTCTATCTGATGATCCGGCGTCTTTTAAAAGGGCTCTGGTGAAATAAATTATTATAATGGAACCTTAAAGTGGTCTGTTTTCTTTTAATATCTATATATATATATATATATATATATATATATATATATATATATATATATTGCTACTGCGCGCTCAAAAACAATAACTCATTTCCAATAGCATTTTCGGATACAACAATACATATATATTCGTTGTCCTCTTATTACTAAGAGAAAAAAAAAGAACAACATCTATTCTATACCTGAAGATGTCTGTAAAAACAGACGAAAGCTTGTAGTAAAATAAGAACTAACACGGCAGAAATTTATAGAAACAAGGATAATTTCATTCATAACGGATTCGGAGGTTTTTGTATATTATTTGAATTATTTGCGACGATGGATTTCTCGCCAATTAAATCATTAAGCTTTGCATTTGTTGTTGTGTAAATAATTCATGAATTTGTAAATTGATTGCACGTTTATCGTAATTAAAATAACTGATAATAGTGCGACTTTTGGATAATAAGTGCGACATTACTGTAATTATTGAACAATATAGTTCATGCCACTTTGACAGAAAATTTACCAGTAAAAAATTCGTTCATCACCATATTTGTACATGAACGCACAATTTAAAAAAAATTAAAATCAAACTCAGCGTTGCTACTGCGCGCTCTAAAAACAATAACTCATTTCCAATAGCATTTTCGGATACAACAATACATATATTTTCGTTGTCCTCTTATTACTAAGAGAAAAAACAAGAACAACATCTATTCTATACCTGCAGATGTATGTAGGAACAGACGAAAGCTTGTAGTAAAATAAGAACTAATACGGCAGAAATTTATAGAAACAAGGATCATTTCATTCATAACGGATTCGGAGGTTTTTGTATATTAATTGAATTGTTTGCGACGATGGATTTCTCACCAATTAAATCATTTACCTTGCATTTGTTTTTGTGTGAATAATTCATGAATTTGTAAATTGATTGCACGTTTATCGTAATTAGAATAACTGATCCAAGTTCGACTTTTGGATAATAAGTGCGACATTACTGTAATTATTGAACAATATAGTTCATGCCACTTTGACAGAAAATTTACCAGTAAAAATTCGTTCATCACCATATTTTTACATAAACGCACAATTTAAAAAAAATAAAAATCAAACTCAGCGTTGCTACTGCGCGCTCCAACAACAATAACTCATTTCCCATAGCATTTTCGGATACAACAATACATTTATTTTCGTTGTCCTCTTATTACTAAGAGAAAAAACAAGAACAACATCTATTCTATACCTGCAGATGTATGTAGGAACAGGCGAAAGCTTGTAGTAAAATAAGAACTAATACGGCAGAAATTTATAGAAACAAGGATCATTTCATTCATAACGGATTCGGAGGTTTTTGTATATTATTTTTATTGTTTGCGACGATGGATTTCTCACCAATTAAATCATTAACCTTTGCATTTGTTTTGTGTGAATAATTCATGAATATATATATATATATATATATATATATATATATATATATATATATATATAAGTGTGTTTGTTTGTTGTGTGTGTGTGTGTGTGTGTGTGTGCAAGATATGCGGTTGAAAAGATGGAGCCTTGTAATCTCCATTGAAAATAAGTGTGTTCAAATCTTCGGAAATCATCCGCTAGTCTAAAATAGATGCTCATAAGTACATTGGCTATAAGGCTTTCTTTCACTTTCCATGACATTTTTTTCTGTCCGTTCTCATACATATTTCGTACGCCTTAACATAATGATTACAGTTGTTGAGGACGTTACTTGTAGTTTCCACGACATTTGGTAGACAGCTATTTCTTGGCGGCGCCTTCATTCATGTCCTTGAAGCTTCTGCTGTGTCAACAATACATAGATCTCTGTATTGATTATGGTCATTTTCTGCATAAATATTTGTGGTGTAGTGATATGTAATGACCTTGCATTTAGAAACAGTAAGTACCTCTTCCATGACGTATACGAATAGTTTTCTATTTTTACAACTGATTCACCACTCAAACAAAAAGCTTTCTACATTAAGGACCAATATTAAATCGGCTATTTTCTTTTATATTAGTTCCAAAATGACTTTTTCTTTATTTTCTTTTTCAGTTTTATTTATACATTTCTCATTCTTAGTCAGCATCCATTTCTATTTCTCGATCCTCTATTCCATCCATTCACTCCATCTGAAACTGCTTTGTTTCTTTTTTTTCATAGTTAAGAGACTTTCTTGCGATCGCACCCTCTGTTCTTGTTGAATTTTGAATTCTGCATGATACAATTTTTTTTTCACATGTCGTCTATAGTAGACAAAAACTTCTGCTGCTAGATTTTCGGTTATATGAAAGAAAAGGAACTCAAGAAAAATAAATATTTCATGTGAGTGAAACATTTTTCTCCACGCCAGTGCCATTCCACAGAAAAGGAAAATCCATTTCGCTAATATATATATATATATATATATATATATATTATACATATATATATATATATATATATATATATTATAATTTTTCATATAGACAAAAACAATTTCACATACAAAGATGCAACTTCGTTTCATTCATTTAAAATTGAACTTCGAATGGTTATGAAAAAAGTTTGTAAGCAAGCCCCTACTTATTTTACCTTACTATATATATATATATATATATATATATATATATATATATATATATATATATATATATATACTTTCATGCTATCAAATAATGTTCCACAAAATATGGCAAAATAAAAAGTATACATTTAATCTGATATATTTCATATTAAAAATTAATAATTATATTATATTTAGATACTGAGATTTTATCTAGAGTAAGATGGTTCACTTGTTTGACCCATCAGGTGATGATGATAATTCGATAAATATGAACACTTTATGTTATTCGTAATATCTTCCTAGATTTTTCAAATGAATGAAATTTGCAAATTAACACGAAACGCCAACACAGTTATTTAAAGACATTTTTATTTATGTTTAACGTTGATTTTATAGGAAGTTTAAGATAAACAGTTTAAATAAACAGTAGAAAAATTCGACCTTGTCTACCCACTCAGCCACCATAGACCTTAGGTTCGAATTTACTGGTCCATGAATCTCGTACATTCATAACTGCTCTGGCGTATCGATATGTAAACAAATGTCATATGTTAAGAAATGGACGGTATATGACAGTTCCGTATAGGATGCAGGTTCGAATCCTGTCTATGAACGAATATTTTCTATGAAAATTTCTCGGACATTCAGGCCGGTAAATGTTATTTTTAATACTGTTTTCTTAAACATTCATTTGTAAATAAATCTATTATTTAAAATGTCTTTAATAAACTCGGACCTTTATTTCTTAACATTAAATTCGATACGAGTTATTGTACGAGATTCATGGAAGATTGTAGTTTTATAACAGTAAATTCGACCTTGTCTACCATAAGGTTTGGTTATCGTATATAAAATGCAGGTTAATCCTGTCTATGAACGAATATTTTCTATTATTTCTCGGACATTCAGGCCGGTAAAAATACTGTTTATCTTAAACAGAGCATTTGCTTAAAACTTGTATCTATAAAATTTAAAATAAATAAAATGTCTTTAATAAATAAATTGTCGGACCTTGTCCATTTCTTAACATATATATATATATATATATGTGTGTGTGTGTGTGTATGTATGTGTGTGCGCGTGCGTTTGTGTGTGTGTGAGTGAGAAAAAATCTAGTTTCAAGGTATGTCTTTTGCCTTTTTTTCCATAAATCTTTATGGGTAAAAGTGGTCAATATCAGAGATATAGGCGTATGTAAATATAAAACACCAACAACAAGCGGCGGCAGTTTGTTTCATGCATGGACGCAATTTTCAAGCCATCAAGCGTGAAGCAGAATTTTGCCGCTTGTTTTTTACCTCAATGTTAAATTATATTTATATATATATATATATGTGTGTGTGTGTGTGTGTGTGTGTGTGTGTGTGTGTGTGTGTGTATGTCTAAAAGCCTGCGTGTGCGTGTGTATGTATGCTGTGTGTGAGTGCGCACGCGTGGGTGTCTGTGCGTGTTCGCGCGCCTGCGCACTCGTGCGCGTGTGTAAATGCGCCGTTTCACTCTCTATTTAGGAAAACTGTTTTTTAGTCTTTGTTTTTCTTTTTTTTCCTAGGTATGTTGATCACTGTTCGTTCAATAGGAATCAAATATGACCAAAATCGTGACTAACACACATACATACACACACATACACATACACACACACACACACACACACACACACACACACACATATATATATATATATATATATATATATATATATATATATATATAAAAAAGTTTCAAATTGAAAATTATAATGTTTTATTTTATGAAAGTATTTATTTATTTATATAAATATGAATATAAATAAATGAATACTTTCATAAAATAAAACATTATAATTTTCAATTTGAAACTTTTTCTATATATACCTATTAAGAAAGTATACGTGGCTTCTCATTATGCTATATATATATATATATATATATATATATATTATAAAGTTTTCTTATAGATGCAAATGTTATTCAAATTCAAAAAGTAAATCGTTAAATTGTTTTATATTAGAATTATATTTAAATCTGATTTCGGTATGTTTGACTGCTTTTAAAATGGTTTTCAACAGTAAAATAATTGAAAGAATTTGAAGATATTTAAAATAATTACATTCAATCAGGAGTATGTAAAAATTACAAGTGTTAATTACAACTCTGTGTGCTTTTGGAGTGTGTTTCCTTTTGTAAGAACGGAAGAGAAATAGGCAGAATTTTTTTTTGCATGGGAACAAAGTAAATAAATTAATGAATTTGCACACTTTCTTAATAGAATTTTCTCGGATTTGAATAGACTTCAAGATATTTTCAGCTAAGTAATTTCAAACAAAATGAAAGAAAGTGTTTAATTGAATTGTTTAATATTGCCCAAAGTAACCTTGATAAAAATATTTTTTTCACTTTTTTCATTGATTTCGGCTATCGGTATTTTGTGGAAGGGATATATGTAATAAAATAATCTACTGAAACCTGAACCTTTCCAGTCTTCGAGCAATTCTCTTCGATCAAAGATCGGAACGGTTCAAATGAAACTAAAGAAAAACAAGTCCTTTTCTACTACAATTAAATTGTTTTTAGTAAACGTAAGTTTTTCAGGTGATGTTGACCGACAAAACTTTTCGGATAAATCGAAGACAACCTTTCGGCTATAAATGTCCTTGCAATTCAAACATAGGTCGAGTTGGAAAAACCATTCAGTATTGAACGCGACCGCCGGGAGTTGGAAACGCGACGCCAGGATTCTGACACGACACATTCTAAAAAAAAAAATCAGAAACCCGATTCGGCCATGGACTCAAAAGAATCGGCCGCTATACCTCAACGAAGACTTGACAACCAAATCGTCATTTTCACGACAGAATTAAGTCTCATTTTGCACCCCGACTATTGAACAAAAACAGTCGTTTCCACAACAGAAAACAAGTATTTTTCTAAAAATAACTGTCTACCTTGAAGACTCTGAACTCAAAAGGTATGAAAGAATTCAGTTCCGATCATTCACGACTCACATCATATCAGAAGAACTATTAAGAACATTCACATTTTATATCTTCAAGATAATCTTGCCTTTTAATTGGGTTTAATCTCACTGAAATCCCTTTTTATTACCTTCTTTTTACTTTGCCTCATTTTGTTTTCGCTGGTGTATTTTTTTCTTTTATTTTTGTGATATTTATGTTATTTAATTGATTTTGATTATGAACTTTTTCCAACAACTAACATTGAGCTATATTTTAGTAAAAATAAATTAGTTGTCCTGGAAATTTTCACCCCACCATTTTCTGGGGGCACAAACCACCAAATTTGTGCATTACTAATATTTAGCAAATATTTAGTCAATTTGCATTTATTTTGTTACAATAAAATGGTTTTGGTTTTATATCTCACTAATTATCTCCCGTCATTATTATTGTTCACCTTGCTGACACTTGATATACATTCTCACTGATCATTTTAACCGAAAACTCAAAAATATACATTAAGTGTTTCTTTTATATTGTTTTCATAATAATCTCGACGACATTCAGAAAATGAGTGCCCCTGATAACAGATTTCAAGCTAGTTCACGTGGCCTTGTGTGTGGTGGAATAATTTATTTTTACAACCCCCTTACCACAGACTAAAAATATATATATTCCCCAGCTCCACCAGTTTAACCATTTACATTTACTATTGTCCATGCCACACAGGGCAGACTCATTCTCGTTCTCTTCAGATTCTCTTGCTCATCTGACAGTTACTCTCAGGCATATACTTCCTGAAATCCGATATATTGTGGAAGAGTCTCCCTAAAACCATTATATGCCAAACCGCTTCAGGTCTAGGTTCAGAACTCTCCTACATCTCCCCATAATATTCACGTACTACATCTTATATCCATACAACTTCATTCAATAAAATTCTACCTTGGGTGGCTCTCCTACCTTGTATTTTTGTGTAAATTGTGTTTAGTATATTCCATCAGTGTATTTTGTTGTATTTAGTCTGTCGTAATATTGATATAGTAAGTCAGGACCGACAATATTATAAATTCTTCTTCGTATTTTATAAAGAAACCCTGAATACATAGCCAAAGCATAAGATTAGATGAAACAGAACAATTCAATTCCTACTACACTTCATTTTTTCATGTTAATCTTCCAATTAAAGAATAATGTTCAACATTGAAAAAGACTCATTAGAACTTCCCGTTTAACATGTCGGCTCGGATTGACTTCATTTGATTAAATTCAATTAACTTTTTCTTAAGCATTTCAACACAAGCAAGGCAATAAAGTTACTAAGGCGCAGAAGGTCACTAATTGTAAAAGAATATTAGTAGAGAACATTATCAAGGAGAGAAAACAATAAGAGAACTAAAATTAAGATGCCAGAAGATAACGATTGTCATTGCATTTCAGTTTTTGAAAATCAGTTTTGACTGGAATGCAAGAAGCTAAAAGATACTTCCGCACGTGAGACATGTTAAGGATAAACTGTTAGCAGAGAACCCACAATTACCTCGAGACATTTAATCCGTAAAATGAGGAAACCTAACTGCCTAACTAGTACTGCGCTTAAGTTCGTAAAATGTAGGTTCCAAAAAAGAAAGCTCATTAGAATAAACACCAGGCAAGTTTTTTTTATAGAAAAATGTCAGAGAGGTGACGTGAAGGCGGTGGATAATTGACTAAAGCCGACATGCTAGATCAGGACCAACAATATTATAAATTTTTCTTCGTATTTTATAAAGAAACCCTGAATACATAGCCAAAGCATGAGAATAGTTGAAACAGAAGAATTCAATTCATGGATAATTTTAGACATATGGATATGTAAAACAGATTCTGGCGAAATAATTGTCCAGAACGACACAGTGAACAAAGATTCATCACAGTAGACAGAGCAAAGGATTCTATAAAATATTTCCTCTTCTTGTCAGCGGCAGAACGAAAAAAGTGGTGGGGAACCATAAAAATAACGTTCTCTTCCGTAATGCCCATACTGCAAAGATATTACTTGGCCTGATCTCAAAGTTTTTAGGATTGTGTGTTCAGAAAAAATAATATAAATAGACATAAGATAACAATGGGAATATTGGACCCGTGCAATTCTCAGAGGGATTAATGCTAAAATGATAATATTCATTCCAACACGTTTCGAAAGTTTGACTTTCCCTTACATAACAGATAACTACACAGTTGTTAATTAAGTTTGGTATGCTTATACAACTATGTGTGTAACCGAGTTAGGATCAAATTTACTCCAGCACAAATAGAATTTCCAATAGGAAAGGAAAGAATGCTAATCACTATTTTACAATCAGTCAACTGATGAAGCCAAATATTCTCAGCAACAAATGCCTAAAAGTACAGCTACAGTCTCGTACCAACTCTTCGTGTCAAGCGCAAAGCTATATAAGAAGATGAACTGACATTGCATAGTAAATTTTAATATGTTAGTTATTGGCGTATTAATAAGAAAACTTTTTTTTATGACAAGAAGAGTTATCATGATTTAATACGAAGGGAATATTTCAGGTCAATTAAGAGTTAATTGCTAATGTGATACAATTTGCCGATAGCTGTCATTAACAAATATATACAACAAAGATGACAGTAGAATGTTGCTTGCCCGATATAACAAAGCGTATGTATGCCCATGGGACGCCAAACTTAATTTTGTGTCAGTTGAAGAAAGTCTTGTTCGATGAGACCTTTTCCTTGGAATACTGTGAATGACAAGTTTATTTTGAGTCGTTCGGTCTGATGATGATATGTTAGTGTAAATTCTAAACAATATTGAGGTGTGAAAAATGTGTCCTCCCCTGTGGAGGGGGGTTAAATTACTGCCTGACAACATCTACACTCGTGCTGAAGACAATATAGATCTTTATATATATCTGAGGTGACTCATTTACATATGAAGTCACAAAGACTATTAATAGCTACGACTATTATCCATGAGGCAGTTGTGTGCATACTACTTCCTGTGAGTCAGTCACACTACATTACATTATCAATTCTATTCTACGATGGCAATATAATCGTTCAGCAGAATCCTTCTTCCTACTGCACTTCATGTTTTCATTGTATTATTGTTTCCATAATACAAGGCTCAAACATACTCCAGGTAAAATGTTATTAAACGGGTTTGCTGCAAGGGTATACAAAAGTTTGATATTATGACAATATATAGGATAGGTAAGGGCTAAGACTCGACTTAGAGAGGTTAAGATTGTGGTGAAGTTAGTGTCACAATATAACAGCTCTGCAGTAGAAACACTGAGTGGAAATTCCTCCTTATAAATAGAATATAAATGGGATGTGGATGAAACGACTCAGTGTATGTAGACTTGTGGGTCCTAGCTATGAATATCTGGACTAGTGGAAATAAAGAATATAACTCGTCGCAACATCTGTCATGAAAAATATGACCAACATCTGTCATGAACATATTTATAGATATAACAGAGTTAGGTCACTTCACGATTGTGGTAATGTAGCAGAAGTAGACGTTCTAGGTCAGGACTGGTAGTAATACAGACATTTTGGATTTTTTCTAAAAACTCGAGATATATAGCAAGATAAATAAACCAGATATGGCAGCGATATTCAATGCACTGACAAATAGTAGATTTATGATGAATATATTTCAGATATGTGTAGGAAGAATCCATGATTAGAAAGCTAGTAATGGCATACTGGTCGATCATATTATACGATAAGAACTTTCAAAGTGAGATGGAAATCTCCTCCCCTATATAAACCGCATGGGACACGCTAACCATCGTACCAGTCTAGGTGTGTATGAATAATTTAATTTAAAATAATATTTTTTTATTGAATTAAACAAATCATTATAAAAAAAAAAATTCCTTGTGTCTTAAAAAGAATTTAATAAAACATCGCACTAAATTATGATGCTATAAAACATTACATTGATATATAGAATCGTGTTGTGCGGAAGCTACTTAGATTTAATTTGATTTTGAAGAAAGAATATCTCTGATAATAAATCAGAGATTTTATGATCGACGCAGGTTGAAATTACTTTGAGAAATTATTTGAATATTTGAAATATTAATTCCAATAAATAAATTGTCTGTCTTCATTCAAAAATTCCCATAGTCTTTTATTCATGTAGCCTGTTTCATGACATGATATTATTTTTAAATGTTTTCTTGAATGATGGTATTTTCTGCTGATAGTTTCGACAGACACTTTTCCCATAATAGCCTCCTACGTTAATTAGTAGACCAAGAAAGTAGCGCTATGCTTACTCAGGAATAAACCAGATTAAATATTTACACCAATAGATACAAATATATATTTGAGTTTAAATAAATACAAATGATGATGCTCTGAAATATATTTCGGAATTATTACGCTAATCCTCCAAATGATGACAGTCAGCTTTGAAAAGCATATTTTTACAATTCCTTGTTTTTAAGCTAAATTGCAAAGGGGTGCCTCAATACATGTATTTTGTTTGCCATTTCTAAACTTTTTTTTTTTTACCGGATACCAAATTAATCTGCGCTTAATAAAAATAATAAGACACCGACAGTTGCATAATATAACAGTAGTGTCACAGAGATTTTCGATAGTATAAAGTGTTTGTTTTGATTGTTTGTTTTGATTGTTCGTTTTGTTTTGTTTTGTTTTACGGCATATCAACCTGAATGGGTTATTTAAAGCCGACAAGATTTTTAAGACTAGTAATATTTTCGTTCAAAATGTATTGCTGTTAATAATTTTTCCTTCAAATTGTTATTGCTGGTAATAATTTTTCTTAAAAAATGTATTGCTGGTAATTTTTTTCAGAAATTGTATCGCTGGTAATATTTTTTCAAAAATATATTGCTGGTAATAATGTATTGCTGGTAATAATGTATTGTTGGTAATAGTATTTTTCTTCAAAAATTCAGTGCTGCTAATAATTTTTTGCATAAATGTATTGCTGGTTTTAAAACGCATTTTTACATTTTCATAGCGTTTCGGGGTTAACTATTTGCCCATAGCTGGGACTCTAACTGGTGCTACCATCCCGGGTCAGGGTGGACATGGGCACCAACAATTAAGAGGTGTTTCCCCGCACGACAAAACCTCCCGATCAGAGGCCTTGCTCTCGGATATAGTTTATCGTCTTACCCAGGACGGGGATATAATTTACCTTCATACCGTGGACGCGGTTGTAGTTTATCGTGTTACCCAGTACGTAGTATAAAGTGTTCGGTCGTGACTATGTTTTCGATATTTGTGCTACAATTAGTACATGACTATTATGAATGGTTTCGCGGGTGAAAAAAGAATATCAGATTTTCGACTGGACATTAGTGCTTGAAAAATCTCAGGCAAATGCCAGAAAAATGAGAGATGATTTTCTCGTCATAAGCTACATGCATGATTACACATATATAATCTATTAAATAATAATTGAAGGCACGGTAGATAGTGTCTCTGAATGAGGAATTGAAGAGCTGAGTTCGAATTCCAGTCGAGTTCATAACATTCACTTCACCCTTGTCCAAGGTAGGAATCATTCTCTCTTCCTCTATGTGTAAATAGCAGGACTGGCTTGTTCCTAGAGCTTTGGATGTCAAACGGGCTAGGAATTGAAAAACTGGATGGTTGCGTATATGCCAAGTAAAGTTTACACATGGTTTTGAATTCTTAATAATTGTCCATCTCCTAGAGGCCTTGAAACATAAAACTTAAGAGCGTAGTCTGCCTTAATACCTAATCCGTTGCTTGGGGAAAGATGGTATATGGGAGAAATTAAATGAGATAAACACGGGTGGAAATCGAACTCGACGCGCTTATTTCGCGTTGCGAGCCACTGCCCATTACTACCGCAAGAAAATTACTATTAACTTGCATTTTTCTAATTACGCTAATTACTTAAAAAGCGAAACAAAAACAAAAAAAAAATATATATTTTCCTCGACTATATAAATCCCTGTGAGAGTAAAACTCGCTTCAGATTCTTCATATATTATTAACAATTCAATAGTCGAAACGTCGGGATGAGGAAGAACACTTTAACTCAAAAAAGCACTTTCCAAATGGCGAATATTGTATGCCATTTGACTTGTCTTTTGGGAAAACTTGTCTCCATCTAATATAATAATGAAAAAATGGACATCAAGTGGAATGCGAGAAAATTTATATATGAAGAATAATGTCGTCTTTTTGAGAAAAAAAAATGTATTTACATTGAATACGAATCTGTCATAATAGGACAGCATGCTGCTAATTCTAATGCCGAAAATGGCAACCAGTTCGGGAGAAAATTTGACAGCAATTCCGGCAATATACATGATATTGTTTCCTCTACTAACCATCCCCCATCTGATTATCATATTTGTATCATTTTTAAAGTGCAAAAAATGTATAATGATGGCGAAGGGCTGGGATTTCTATTGAGTTTTATCAAGAATTTATCAAACAAATTAGATTACGTAAACAATAATGAGTGGAGTTAATATGATGATTAATTTACGAGCTTATATATATATATATATATATATATATATATATATATATATATATATATATATATATATTTACAGATAGATAGATAGATACAAAAAACACAAATGACTGTAAAACCAAAAGAATGCCTGCAAGATAACCACTGAAAAAGAACGAAGAAAGTGAAAATAAAATGATACAAGTAAAAAGATAAAGTAAAGAATTAAGAATTTTTTATGAAATTAAGAAAAAGACAAAAAGACATAATTTTATTGGATCGTGTTACATAATTTCCAAATATGCTGACTGAAAATCTTGTTTATTTATTTCTCAAATTTTTTTCATCGGATCACTATACCTACATAATATAAGAAGCATACGTGGATAATCTTTCCTTTACTATTATCCATATTACACACACACACACACACACACACACACACACACACACACACACACACACATATATATATATATATATATATAGAACAGGCAAAAAATATTAAAACTAATCTACTAAAGTGAGCTCAATATAATTTTATTATAGAGAATATAAGTGAATTACAATTAATGAGATCCAAATAATTTACCTCAAACACATGGCCATTTCGTCTGTGACACTATTTAGCGTTTGGCTAACTAATTAAGCGTGAAAATTAAAAGCGAGAAATACTTAAGGCGTGAAGAAGCTATCACGAAAGACATACTGAGCGATGTTATTTTTTTTAACAAAAGAAAAGTGGTAAAGATTTTTTCATTTGAGAAAAAAGTATTTTTTTTCGCAGAAAATAGGAAATTCGTAAGATCTCGGATCTGTCAAAATTAATATATGCTATGACGCGGCGAATAAAAGATAGCAATCTGCCCATGGCAATAATGGAAATTTCAAATTGGTCAAGTGGCTTACAAACGCGAAATGTTAGAAGATAATCGTAATTAGGTCGAGAATACGACCGAGAAAGGGATCAGCTGAGACCACCTCAAAGAAAAAGGGAGGTGGAAGAGAAAAAGGGAGGTGGAAGAGAAAAAGGAAAAGAATAAACCATTAACTATCTTTCGGAGATATCATTTCCTTTTGGAAAGGGAGCACCTGTTTTATGTCCAGACCTGGCCATGATAAAAGTTTGTTACCGGGACGGATTGTTGTCAATAGAAGTACGAAGGTGTAAAGGATACAAGGAGATTCTGATAATCACTTGACGAAAATCTCGTTGATAAATTCCAGATAACATTCTGTTAAGATAGAGACAATGACCAAACTACGAGTCGTGGGGGTCCCAGTCCGGGAAAAGAAAGAAAAGAAAAAGGAAGATAATTTTTTCTTTGTAAACTGAGGCCAGACTAGCCACACCCACGCTGCCGAGCGTTCATTGGCTGAATGGTGGCCTGAGCGATGGGCGAAGGTAAACATATGAGAAGGAAGGGAAACCTGTTGACGCCTCTGAGGGGATTGGCGTGAGATACCACTATGAGAAAGAAGGGAAACCTGTTGACGCCCTCAGAGGGAATTGGTGTGAGATACCAATATGAGAATGGAAGAATTTGGGAAAACAATTCCCTTAAGAACCCCTCTAAAACAGAAAGTAATGGACTTCCAAAAATGGAAAGTGATAATTTTTCCTGTCCGAAAACAAAGAAAATCATTATTGCGGATTGGAATTATCGAGGAACCCAAACCACGACAGGCCCCCACCCGGTTTTGGTCGGCGTCCATATAAACGGAGTTACAGGGCAGACACAGTGACAGTGAGACAGATAGTGGCAGTTGGGCAGACGCAGACAGAGTGACAGAGCAAACAGAGTTGAGCTGTGAGCTCGCAGACCAGCCTTGCAGGAGCTGACTAAAAGATCCCACGCATTCCGACTTAGACTTCTAACCAAAAACAATTTATTTTTGAAGAACGACTTAGACTCACACCACCAAAACATGTTTTACGAATATCGCCTGAAGATACCAAAAACCAGTTTCTTGAAAAGCAACTTAAGATATTAAGACTCGCCTAACAAACGCAAAGTGTCACGTATCCATAGAAGCAGTTTGGGAGAAAGACGCAGTCCTGTATTCAGCAACCAGATATAAAAATAATTGTTATTCTTTTTTTAACACATTTGAATCTTTCGAGTTGTTAGTTTATTTTCTTTTACATATACTTGTGCAGTGTCACCTTTGCTCGAATTCGGCTTGCATTAGGGCCCTACGACTGATTGATTTCGTCTACCTAAGATCAAATCACAACGTGGGTAGGTTAGACTAGAAATCAAAGCATTTACTTCGGTAATCAGACGTTGGAGGCGAGCTGGGAACGACAAAGCTGATACCGAATCTAACAAGATTTCCATCAGAATCAGCCAAGGGTTAGAACGTAACATTTGGTACCGCGACCAATACCAAGTCACATTTGTCGTTACAGGATAGCACGGGGGCAGAAGCACAGGGTGACGTCACACGTCCATGGGAAAGTAAGTTTCACCTGTACTTATCAAAGGCAATATTAGTTTTACATATATATATATATATATATATATATATATATATATATATATATATATAAAGGAGTTAACGTAATTAAGTAAACGATTAGTATTGAACTAACCAGAGACGGTATAAAGTCGCGCTCATCAAGAAAAACTTCACTCCTTCTGAAACGGCATAGAGATGCCAGATTGAAATATGCGATAGAGCATAAAGATGAGGAAAATTCTTATTGGGATAAGAGTTCTTTGGACAGATGAGAGTAAAATTGAGTTGTTTAGTTGCAATTCCTTAAATAATGTATGGAGAAAATACGGCAAAGCATAGGCACCCAAAACACCATAACAACTCTCAAATTTGGTGTGGTTACTATCATGGTTTGTGGCTGCTTTTTGATGCCAAGTCTTGGCAAACTGGCAATTATAGACGGTAGAATGAATTCAGAGAAATATCAACAAATCCTAAGCGAAAATTTGTCACTTTCCGTAGAGAATCTTGGGCTTCCTTCTGATTGGATCTTCCATCAGGACAATGATCCCAAGAATACTGCTAAGAGTACGAAGAACTGGCTTGCTAATAACAACGTTAGCAGCTTACAGTCATTCGCCGGATTTGAATCCAATATAGAATTTACGGCGTTTTTTGAAAAATAAGATCCGTGATAAATGTCGAACAAACGCCAAAAACCTGAAGACAATTACTCAGGAAGAATGGGACAAAATACCTACTAAAGAATGCGAATCTTTAATTAAAGATTACAGGAAGAGATTGGTTGCTGTTGAACGTAATAAAGGTTTCGATAAAAAAAATTAAATGTAGAAAACATGCGTTGTACGATCACATTTAAAACCGTTAAAACTTTAAATATTGCTGTATTTTCTTAACCATGTTTTATATGCATGCATTTTTAGTATGCAATCTGATACAGTAGATATATTCCCATTTTGTTTATTTAATGTTACAAATAATACTATGAAATATTTCATGTGTACGATTCTCTTATTCTTATATATATATATATATATATATATATATATATATATATATATATAACAATCGAAATATAAGAAAATCGCTGGATATGGATATATATATATATATATATCCAGCGATTTTCTTATATTTCTATTGTTCGAATACTAAAAAGTCGTTGCTTTGAAATTTTTCACGCAACAAAAACCGACTATCCTTAGTATCCCGTGTATTGATTGATATATTGAAAAGTAATTGTCATCTTTGATAATGGCTTATGTAAGCCGAAAGCTTAGATTGGATTTACACATGTATCAATATGGTGATTTCCTTTCGTCCTTCAATGATAATGTTAGTAAGCTTATCAGACAATATGAAAGAACTTACTTAAAAAATAGACAAAATTTAAACAGCAACATAAAGAGATACACATGCCTCTGCTGGTTTGATGTCTGGTGGAATGCGATGAAAAATAATTAGCAACAGGATCGGAGCATTCTCTAAAAAACGAAATTATTAGTAGCAGTTCATGATGGCCAAATTCAATGGGTGTCATTTAACAGGCACAATGGGCTTTCATTAAACATTTGCTTGCTACTGGAAATTTCGATGATTACATTCCATGATGGAAAGAAATATATTTGGCAGGACTTGAAATAAAACAGTACCGAGCGTTTACTGTTGATACATCTGTTCATTAATCAATGAAAAAGAAACAAAACGATATTAAATAGGTTTGCTTTCATTCATTCAATTCGTACTAATTTTAATATTGTGGGGGGGGGGGTCTTTTACTGCTTAATACAGTTCTGTTTCCTATTTGGGGTTTCGTATCAGTGTTACAGAATAGTTTCACAGTGGAGGCTTGTATTTCACTAAGTCGGTCCTAAAAAGGTTCGACGTACAAAACGTTAGGGAATTATTATAATAGTTAATGACGCAGCAGTCTAGTATTGGTGGTTGATACTTTAATGTCCGACATCGACTGACTCACCAACTCTCTGAGGATATTTAGTCACCCCACCCACGAGGGCGTCATGTGGCACAAGGCCGGTTTAACGTGGGATCGGCCAAAAATAGGCCCATTGAACCCGTATAAACGGGTTCAGCGTCGGTTTACCTCAGGGAAAGATAATCCGCCCTTCGGCGTAGCCTCGTTCGGGTTCCTCCCCGCGCGAAGGCAGAGTTCAACTGGTCAGCCGGTCGTCCGACTTCAGACTGAAATCAGACTAACTCACTGAGCGGTATTCAGTCATCCCCCACGAGGGCATCATTGTGGCACAAAGCCGGTTTAACGTGGGATCTCGAGCCCCGTAGGCTCGGCCAAAAAAATATGCCCTTTTAAAACCCGTATAAACGGGTTCAGGATCGGTTTACCTCCTGAAAGAGACTCCGCCCCTCGGCGTAGACTCGTTCGGGTTCCTCCCCGCCCGAAGGCAGAGAGTTCAACCGGTCAGCCGGTCGTCCGACTTCAGATTGAACTCAGACCGACTCACTGAGCGACTTCGCGGCTGCTACTACTACAACTTATTACATGTGGGAGAGTCTATTAACTATAGAATAGGTGTGTTCCAGTATAACAATCAGCCAGTTATATGCCATGCGTGACACACGCTTCGGCGATCATGTATCTTTCGATACATAACTGACGAGGCAGTTTTTTTTTTCCCGCAATAGTTTGCCATTTCTTTCTGCGGTAGACAAGTTACCATTAAAGGATATACAACCTGGTAGGTCCTGCTATTTACCTATAGCTGTGGGTAGAAGAATCGGATTCTTACTTTTTCCAGGGGTATTATCACGTAAGTGAATGTAATGGATTCGACTCGAATTGGAATTCGGACCACTGATCCGAGCCGCTATCCATTATTCCACCGTTTCTCCTAAAGTCGATTTCGTATAATCTTCCCATTTCTCTTTACTTTACGCGCAAACATTTTCATTGGCGTTATTTCTATTAGTTCTAATTCCATCATTATATAACATATTTTGTATCACTAATTTCCAATGTATTTGTCTTTTTTCCAGTATATGTTCGTTTCCAGTTGGTTTTTCTCTCTCTCTTCGCTTCTTTTTATCTCTCTCAAATACACTTATGACTTAAATCTTTGCATTCACTAAACATTGTTTATTAAAGGTACTCACTATATTTCTTCTCCTCAGTGGTCACTCAGCTAAGAACTCGTCATATCTGACGTTACTTATCTTGTGACAAGGCCGGTTCGATGTGAGTAGGTATTATCTAGATTATGTGACGTCTTTGTTCAAATTGGGAAAGATCTTATCTGACCAAAATAATGCACAGAAAAACAGATATCTTTACCTAGATTTCTTATTTATTATATTACGGCATAAGACAAAAAAGGAATTAGATCGGGGAAAGTTATCCCAATCTTTAAAGCGGACACGAACTGCTTGACAGACAAAGAATGCCTTTTATCTGAGATCGAAAACCACCCACCAATACAGACCGAAAAGGCCAATCTATTCTTTTAGAACGTACAACGCTTGATTTTATTAAAAAAAAAACTTCATGTTTCGTCATTTATTTCCTTTTCCATTTTATATTCTTTCGATATTTCAATGTATTTTATTGATAGTGGAAAATAAAAAATGAATATGGAAAGTATTAGGAAGACTTTGTTGAAATTGTTTACCAATGAAAATACATCAACATCTAGAAATAATACGATAGGTCATTTAATTTTAAATTTTTACTAATTATTATTTATTTTAGTTGCATTTCCTTTCACTGATCCTCTAAATGTTCTTGATAAAATCCAAAAACGAATCAGCAGTATTATTGTTTCTGATCTGGCAAATCGGCTTCAGTCATTTTTCCACCATTTTGAAGTCGCTTTCCTGTGTCTTTTTTTTTTTATAAACCTTTTCATGGCAATTGTCCTGATGATCTTTTCGCTGGGTTGCCTAGAAACTTTGAATTTTAGCACAGTACTAGACTGTCGAAAATGTATCATCAATTTATAATTGAGCTGCCTAGATGCAACAATAAATTCTATAACAATAGTCCTTTTCTTGGCTTTTCAAACAACATAAATCTTTTGGAATTTAAATGCAATGGCAATCGCTATCTGCTGTACTCCTGGTTATTTTTCTTTTGTTCTCGCTACTTAGTAATGTTTCTATATCTAACTTTTCAACATCCTTTAACCCATTGTGTTTCGGTGGCCTTATTGCCTTGCAATAAATCCATTGAGAGATTTTACTGGGCAAGTCTAAATGAAGTATTTCATGCATATATTCGCCATTGCTGTTGATAATGGTGATCCCATTGCTAAGCCCTCATCCTGTCGATATATGTGTGATCTCATTCCGAAGTGTGTTGTTTGTGTACAGAAAGTCAACATCTCCATCAGATTATCTATTGGAATACTGGTCCGTTCATCTATGGAAGAGTCAGAGGCCAATCTGTCTCTGACTACTGAGAGTGCCTCCTCAGTGGGTACCTTGTTAAAAAAACTCACCACGTCCAAGCTCACCATCTGGTTGAATAGGATGGGAGCATCTTTGATTATTTCCACGAAGTGGGCAGAGTTTAGGACATATAAAGGATACTTTCCGATCAATGGGTCAATTATATCTATAAGGAAGTGATTCAGAGGGTGGAACACAAAGCCTTGGCAACTAACAATCGGCCTGGGCAGAATACCGTCTTTGTGAATATTAGGGAGGCCGTATATGTGAGGTAGCTTGATATAACGCTGCGATAACAGCCTATACGTCTTAGGAGCGAAGTGATCCGTGTTCTTGATTAGAATCTGTGACAGTTTGCGTTCCGTTTTCATAGTATGATCCTTTTTTTCACTTCCCTGTAGCTACCATTACTAATGAGGTCTTCCGGTTTTCTTGTATAATCTGATCTGTCCATCACTAGAGTTGCATTACCTCTGTCAGCCGGTAGTATGATGATGTTTTCGTTCCTCTGTAAAGATCCAATCGCCAACCTCTCCAGTTTTGTTATGTTAGACATGGGCGGCTTGGCTCTCTCCAAGGTCTGTCTCACTTTCCATCTCAGTTCATCCGCCTGAGCCTGAGGGATGTTCAAGGCCACCTCCTCGACTCGATAATGATGTTCAAGTATAGCACTCGAAAATTGGTTGTGGCGAAGTTGAGACCCTTATTCAATACTGACTCCTCAGAGGCACTCAGCTAATATTGGCTGTTGTTGCCTACTGCTTTCACTAGTGTGTGATGGACCTTGTGCGTCACCTTCTGATTTTCAATCTATTTAATTTTAGCACGTGCAAGCCTTGACTATATCAAATTCATGTCTGAAGGATTTATCCAGGTCACCTTGGATCCTTCTCTGGTCTTCTTCATTAGTAATTCTGTTGAAGAAATCCTCGAGCGTCTGGAAGGTATGAGCTTGTAGTCGATGTTTCATCCAACGATTGTATTGGATTCTCTCTCGGACAAGGGCGTGTCCCGGTTTCTCTGCGACCCGACGAGCTGTCCTTGAATTGACGGGAAGTCTTGGTGAACATCCTGAAGGGATGTAGGTCTC
Organism: Acanthosepion pharaonis; assembly: GCA_903632075.3. Lineage (NCBI taxonomy): Eukaryota > Metazoa > Mollusca > Cephalopoda > Sepiida > Sepiidae > Acanthosepion > Acanthosepion pharaonis. The sequence goes on from CAHIKZ030004686.1 coordinate 1,327,913, forward strand.
TGCATCGGTGTAGGAATGTCAGATGTTTCAATATTCGTGCCAGTTTCGGGTAGGATTTTTCAATGTTTGTACCGATCCTTCAGACTGTCTATATTTCTGAGATGAGGTATTATGTACATTATGTACAAAGATGAGGGCAATAGTTCGAATAATGTAAATAATGTAAAAAAAATAATAATAATTATAATTTGAGCATTTGTCGGTGGCATTCCGTATCCGCCCTTCAACATGTAAGCATTGCTATTTTTTTTTTAAACTTGAAATAACCTTTTATTTTTTTTATATTTGATTTTAAGTCTTTTTGACTTTTTGTAACTTCATTTTTTTCATTCTATTTGTCCCCGTTTCCATTGGTAATATAAAATGGCCGTAACTTGACATAGACGTTTGGTTTGGGGTCAATTTCTTGTAGGTTCATCGTTCCGTGTTGAGTGAGACTTTGTTGGATGTTGAGATTTTTTTTAAATGAATTATAAAAACTTGCACTTTCGCCAAATTACGTTCTGTGAATTTCGCAAAGGAATAAGCGTCGGAACTGTAATAAAAAATATTCAGAATCTATGTTTACTTGCACCGTGCTGCAATTCTACGGACGGTCAAAATCTGTTTTGACATATTTTCTCTGGATAATTTTAAGCTAACCACTCAGCCACACAAAGGCAAATGTCCAGCATCGATGAAGGCTCTATTTTTTTTTTATCACATTACACCAAGAAAGGTGCCAATGCCAATAAGACGCAGGGTGCTACTGTGAGTGAAGGAGAATGAAAATACTTAGAAGGAATCGGAAACCCAGTCCTAATCGGTGGCAATTGATGAACCTATACTCCTTTTGAAAATACCGGTGGTGTGGGCGTGTGAACCAGACAATAGGAGAACGTACCCATACCTATTGAGAAGATAAAAAAAGGAAAATAAATTATTAGTAAATAATATTTCATAGTTCAGACGGAGGCTTACAAGTACAAAGGTGAAGTAGACTTTAGAAGGAACCGGTAACCCAAACCTAAACAGGAATCAAGGGACATAACTCTATTCATGTTAAAAGGTAAGGGATAATTCTAGGATTGGAGAGGTCAAGTGTTAATTAGTGAATAATATTTCAGAGTTCAGACGGGGACTCACAAGTACAGAGGTAAGCAGACTTTAGAAGGAACCGGTATCTAAACCCTAAACCGGAAACAAGGGACAAAACTCTATTCATTTAAAAAAAAAGAAAAAACAGAGAGGAGTGTATTTCCGACGATAGACGAACTTATATACAGAAAAATCAGAAAAAAAAATACATCAAGACATCAATAAAGTTACCCTCCCCTGGGTTATGATTTATTTTCCTTATTACAACCATATTTCCACAAACGCAACGTTAGAAAACCATAGCAACTCTATCGTTATTTTCATGCCAAATGATCAGATGATTCCTAATCCTGAACCATACTCTGATTAAATTCGTGGAGAATATATAGAATATTTTAACGGCTGGGATTGCTAAGAGTTTTAAAATTGATGCCTTAATTACATTTACCCATTTGAAGAGATTTGCGATTGTTTCAAAACGCGATACATTACCGTCACATTCTATGATGAAACAGAACAAGCTTAAACCCTTTTTTCTGCAGTGATTTCTTTACTGTTACGCGGTGAAAACGAGCCTTTCTTGGACAGAACTATAACAGGCGATCAAAACTGAATCGTTTATGATAACGTTCGACGCAAATGAAACTGGAAACATGCAGATGACTATACAGATCCCGTGGCTAAAGCGGGATTGCATTCAATGCCATTCTTGTAGACCGTTTGTTAGGATTGCAAAGGCGTAATTCAACAAGTATTGGGAAGAATCCACCAACCTCAATGCCGCTATCCAAGAAAAACAGGCTTATGGTGGCAAATCGATAAAATAAAATTTTCAACCCCGACAACGCATGATCGCATGCTGCAAAACAAAACATTCTGAACCATGAATTTAAAATGGGAATCCCTCAATTAACTATCACATTTCTACGAAATTTCTACGAAAATAAAGCCAAAAAGCCTTTTGAACAATGACAAACAGTTATTAAAACCAATAAAAACTATGTACTCGACAAATAAATTTTTTGAGATGTAAAATATTGTTTTTGTTTTCTAATCAGTCGGGAATTTTTGCAATGATCCAATACTTACAACGAATTTTAAGTGAGCCTTAGTTATTTTTCCCTTTTATTTGCGATTGATTTGGTAAGTATTATAATAATTATTCTAGATTATATTCCTTATTTTATATTTAATACTTCATTCTTTTATTTTTTTTTTAAATTTCATGAACTGTCTCTGTTTCGTTGAATATGAAATAATTCGGTTATTGGAGGAAATTAAATGTGTTTTCAATATATTTCTGCTCATCATGTAAAGATTGACGGCCAATAATTATTCCAGATTATATTTTGTTGTTACGGTGAGAGCAGAAATTTATGAGAGCATTTTTATGACTAAATTTAAGATAGACATTAAGTTTTAGATCATTATTTGTACGGTTTCTCGTGAGTTAATATTATATTTGTTTCTCTTTTACGTTTACGAATCAAGTAATTTGATTTTGCTGGTATATTAATAAAGCATCATCAATATATTGGAAATTATTTTAATGTTTTGAGAAAATAATTTATAAAAAGCCCGTTTCATGAAACTCTAAAAACAGACCCAGGGACACTACACTAAGTAGCGATGTTATCGGTAATCAGAATTGTGGTCATAAAAATCATTGATAAATGTGAAATTATATAGGTTTATGATCAGTTAGAAATTATTTAAGATTTCATCTATTCGTAGGGAATGGTTTGTATTTGATTGTACTAGTGTTTTTTTTAATTGACATTTGCTTGAAGGAACATTGGTATAAAGAGATTTGAAATCAAAAGTAGCCACGGGTTTACATTATTTACATCATTCACACTGTTATCCTCATCTTTAATGTCATATTCACAAAGTTTCGGCCGTTGTACTCTCTGGCATTCTACGGGTGATTGGAATATCGTTCGTCCACCGGAGTAGATTACTCTAGTTCCACGTAACATGAATCTTTAACTCAACCCACCACCTTTTTTTATTTTTGGTTTACCAATGCTAAAACCTGGTATTGAGCTCACAAATATTTGAGTCAACTCACTGGATCTACCCAGCGCCTTTATCTACTGGGCCATGTGCCCTGACACATCAGTGGATAAAGGCGGATGAGGCATGCCACGTGGAGCTAGAAAAAAAATTCTGATGGAGGAAATAAAAGGTTCGATTCGAAATTCCAGTCATTTGAATAAGTCCGAGCGTACAACAGCTGAAACGTTTGAATATGACAATGAAGCTGAGGATAACAGTCCGAATAATGTAAATAATGTAAGTAATCATAATACCTCATCTCAGGGATATAGAGGACGAAACGTTGTGAATATCGCAATGAAGATGAGGATAACAGTCCGAATAATGCAAATAATGTAAGTAATCATAATACCTCATCTCAGAGATATAGAGGCCGAAAAGTTGTGAATATCGCAATGAAGATGAGGATAACAGTCCGAATAATGTAAATAATGTAAGTAATCATAATACCTCATCTCAGAGATATAGAGGCCGAAACGTTGTGAATATCGCAATGAAGATGAAGATAACAGTCCGAATAATGTAAATAATGTAAGTAATCATAATACCTCATCTCAGAGATATAGAGGCCGAAACGTTGTGAATATGGCAATGAAGATGAAGATAACAGTCCGAATAATGTAAATAATGTAAGCAATCATAATACCTCATCTCAGAGATATAGAGGTCGAAACATTGTGAATATGGCAATGAAGATGAGGATAACAGTCCGAAAAATGTAAATAATTTAAGTATTCATAATACCTTATCTCAAAGATATAGATAGACAGTCATGGGTTTATTTGTCATATTTATTCCCTTTAGTTTTTTCAACCATATTGCTTGAAATTATAGTGGGTACGGTTTTTTTCCAAGGTGTGGTGTTAATTTGTTTTATTTTGGCATTCAACACTTTTTAGAGAATGCTACCAATTTTCGATTTTATGGGTATCTTTAGATATGCTGTATTTGTAATATTTGCATTTGCGAAATGACGATGAAAGACGTTGGATTTTAAATTCACCAATGATTGGCAATCTTTCCGTGTTTCAGGAGCAAAATTTATTGATATTGATAGCAGCTAATTTCTTTGAGATTTTGGCTATTATATGGAATTCCATCAGAATATATAGCGAAACTTCCAGAAATGGAAGCATTGGCCTTCTTACGCCTTCAGCTATTTCCAAGATATATATTTTATATCATAGATTATTTCCTGCAGTGAAACCGTTATCTGAGAGTGCAATCAACTACTGCTAAAAGCTCTAGAGAATTTTAGTGGAGCCAAATTTATCCCTTCCTGTGGACTTGGCATTAAAGTTTTCTATTCATCTTTGTTGGATAGGGGTTAAAGAGAAACCAAGCCATGGCGGACCAACGGCTGGGCGCGTAATTGATATTGGTACGGCCAGCAGGGAAATACACTGTAACATAGGCGTACAACTGTTTCTTCTTTATTGGTTATTTCAGTTTCCAATACATGTACGCCATTTGGGATTTAGGGGAAGGAATCATATTGAAATCCAACTGATTGGTTGGATCATCTTTTACGATGGGGCAAAGTCAAACCTTTTACTTGTAAGCTTATAACGTCAACTTCATTAAGCAACTCATTTGCTGCATGTACATTATCTCCATGTTGAATGTTGCGTCAAAGTATTATAAGTATACACCCCTCAGAGATCATCAGAAAGCATTAAAAATGAAATTACCAGAGGGGCGATATTAATGTATATATATATATATATATATATATATATATATATATATATATATATATATATGTGTGTGTGTGTGTGTGTGTGTGTGTGTGTGTGTGTGTGTGTGTGTGTCTGTCATTCTTTCTGGCTCTCACTATCTCTATCTCCGTCTTTCCATTTTCTGTCCTTTTAGCTCTCTCTTTATCTCTCTTTTCCTCATTCTAACTCTTTCTTTATATATATATATATATATATATATATGTATGTATGTGTGTGTTTGTGTGTGTGTTTGTGTGTGAGAGCATTTAGAATACACTAATAAATAACTGAAAGTGCCAACACTAATAATAAACACTACCAAAAAAAACGTAAACGAGAGATGTAAATCAAATAAACAAGTGCGAATATAAACATATATCTACAGTGAATTATATTTACTGAATCAAGGAACATGAAATGGAAAAATAAATGAAGGCAGAAACGTGAAAATACCAACTATTTTGCACCCAACATTTCGAGAAAAAAAAAACATATTGAACATCTAAAAATCAATGTTGGCGTGAAACTTAGTTACCCTTTCAGATCGGTGTCCTCCGATCTAAGAAAGACTTACAATTCTGGAAGCTATTTTGATATAAGGGAAGCAACTAACACTAAATAGGCTAAAGTTCTCTGTTGTGGATCAAAAACGGAAGTAAAAATTCTCAGATTTAAGTGACTTCGAATAGGTTCCAGTAAACTAGGGAATGCTGGGATTAGAATAAGGCTAAACACGCAGTTCTTGGTAACAACTAATCGGACTCAAAAATGAAAATTGAAATGTTAACCAATTTTAATTAGGAAAAAAATAATAACGCAAACGGAAGCTTAAGAAAACATGTTTAAAACAACTATTGCTGTTTAAATACAATTTTATACCTTCTTCTTTCTCTTGCTCTCTGCATACATACATACCTGCATATATATATATATATATATATATATATATATATATATATATATATATATATATATATGGGGGGTGCTGTGTGTGTATTCATGTAGTCTCTCAGATTGTTTATATGGATGTGTTGAGGTGAACTAAAATGCGTATGCCTGTCTGTATGTGTCTATGCTTATGATATTACCAGTCGAAATGAACGTAAAGTATATTCCCAGCTACGACCACCACACATGCTCAAAAAGGCATTAATACATGCAGTTTTAAAAAATAAGCCAGTTTGTCTGTGAAACCCAGTGTCACAAACTCATATCTATACAACTTTATTAAAAAAATAGAGCATTTACTTAAATAAAACATATATCTAAATATAACGTATAAAAAGAAAATGTGTGTGTGTGTGTGTGTGCATTTATTTAATATAGGAAACAAAAATATGTAAGAGTTGCTACACAACTGTTTTGACATATGACGATGCGTCTCCTTAGCCAAATGCGTCTCCTCAGGTAAAATTACGCCAGAGGTTACGCATCGTAATGTGCTGAATGACCACTGCAAATGTGTAGCAATTCTTGCATAATTTATTGGAATATTCTACAACATATATTATTGGTATACTATGTATTCATCTTCCTTTTAAATTAAATGATAAGAACATTGGAAGTGTATTGTGTTCTTTCTCATCGTGTATGTATATATATATATATATATATATATATATATATATATAATGGAATCTCGCACGTCGTCGATATGATTTGAGTCTCTTTTCTCGATGGTACTGGATAACTTGTGGCATGTGATAATCAATAAAATATTTTCCGGATCATATTCCCTCATTTATTTGCTTGAACTATCTCTCTCTCTCTCTTTCTCTCTCTTTCTCTCTCTCTTTTCCTCCCCCACACATGCTATGTGTTTGTGCGTGTGTTTTTGAGTCAGTGTTAGTGTGAATGATTAAACGCTTGAATTTTCGAACATAGTAAAAACAATTGGTTTTAACCTATTTTTTCAGTCCCAGCTGAATAAAACGTTATAGACGAATATGTGTAGTTTTAAAGTGAGTTTTGGCATAAGAAATACTAAATTTCTATTTATTCGGAGTCTTGCGGACCATTGTTATGCGATATGGGATGACAGTGCAGTCGTGTTGTCGTATGTTTTTTGTTGAAGTTTCCCTCTGTTGGTTAGATAGTTGAGCCGATTGCAGACATATAATTGAGAAAGATTCGCTGACCTGAGCAGATTGAATCACTCGTCATTTTCACTGCGTAATATATGTAGTTATTTATTGATATTATGTTTTTATTATTATTATTATTATTATTTATTACTATTAATTTTGAATTACAAGTAATTTCAAATAGTTATTTTTAAATATATACTTACTTCTTTCTTTCCTTTTACTTCTTCAAGTAGATTCGATTATTGTTCTTCGGGATATTCAAAGGAGAATGATAGAAGAATTTATTAATAATAAAAGTAAAAGAAAAACAAAAGTGAGGACAACAATACGGGAAACAGCCTAAACTGCGGCCACTCGTCCGCAAAGTGCTTGGAACAATGAATATATTTCATATCGGAATTACGTTTACAATAAGTAATCTGTACTCTCCCCAGTGCCAGAGGTTTTACTTTTCCTTAGATTAAGTGGCTTTTTTCATGTTATGAATGAAAGGTCATAAATTTCCCTCGGTCGGCACTTGAAACAAAAGCATCTAAAGGAGTTATTCATTTGTCGTATGGCTGTTTGTCTAATATGAGAAATGTGCTATCTCAACTGTCAAAACACAAACCTCTTTCGTGTTGTTTAGCTGCATCTATTATCTGGATATTTGTGATTTTTCTGCAATCATGAGTGAAAGCAGTGAAGCTATTCGTCTATATTTAATGTGATGGTGCTGTCTAGGAATGGGGACACTTAATGATAGTTGATACTTTGTTTTCTGATTCCTCTACTGATGAAAGAACGATACGAATTTCAGTTTAAAAGTTTATTTTAATTTTTTTCCAAAATGCACTCTTTTTACACTTAACCTTTACTTTTTTTATCTGTCAATTCCTTTCCGGACGGTGGAGACTACAGCTGTCCACATCATCTAGGTTTTAATTACTCTGATAATTTTTGAGAGATTACCGTCTGTTTTCTCTCATCCTTTCACATCAGGAACTTCTGTACAGTATTTACATTAGTCGGACTATTGTCCTCATCTTTGTCGCCATTATACGCTTCGGCCTTCTTCAGGTTGTTGGAATTTCGAACTGAACCCTTTATTTCGATCAGAAATTCTAGAACAGTCTACCCCAGTGATCGAAATAAAGTGTTCAGTTCGAAATTCCAACCACCGGAAGAAGGCCGGAGCGTACAACGGCCGAAACGTTGTGACAAATATGGCGACAAAGATGAGGACAATAGTCCGACTAATTTAAATACTGTACATAATACCTCATCTCAGAAATATAGACAGAAACTTATGCAGCTTACTCGTTGTTTGAAACCATTCCTCTTTCTTTAGCATGTTTTTGAAAGTTTAATTCTGGAGGCCAATATTCTTCATTAAATATTCCAGAAATGTCAGCTGCAAATTTATTTATGCAGCTTAAGCAACAATATTATCCTATACTAGAAATCCCTATGAACATTTCAAGGTTTCCCAATCTGAATTCTCTGATAAATCTTAATTCTTACGTTAATGATTAAATAAGCTCATGGCGAGTTCTTCTATAACAAAATATCTGTAGAAGTTCTCTTATCGCATCGTTAAATGTTTGACTTTAACAATTTTAAAAGACTATTAAAATAGTAATCATAAATATGAATGCTGGTAGTTATTTTGAGAAGTAAATTGGGTACAAATGCAAAGATTTGAAATTGACAACTTTTACCATGTCACTGTTATGGACATTAAACATTTTGCCTCCTTTCTCACTGAACTCAAGTAGCGTCTCTAATACGTCAATTCGTTTTTTTTCCACGAGATCAAAATGGAATATGTATAAGGTATTGGCAAGGAGTAACGGTGGTGCTAACTAAGGGAGATCCGAACAGAATCATTACCCTATATATTTACACCTATACGTAACTCACAGAAATTAAATGATGGTATCTAACTATCTATTTATCTATCCATATACACACACGCGCACACACACACACGTACACACACACACACACGCACACACATATATATGTGTGTGTATATATATATATATATATATATATATATATATATATATATATATATATATATATATATATATATATATATATATATATATATATATATATATATATATATATATATATTGACACAGACACACACACGGGGAAACACACACGCATATATATAATATCAGTGGTCCGCATATATATATATATATATATATATATATATTTATATTGACACGCGCAGACACACACGGGAAACACACATATATATAATATTAGTGGTCCACATATATATATATATATATATATATATATATATATATATATATATATATATATATATATATATATATATATATATATATATATATATATATATTTCAAGAGGATAAAATCACGGTAGAACTCAATGTACCGAACAGAGAATGAATATAATATAAAACTCTCAAGCACTAATTTTCCATGATTATAAATTATTACATTTGAATCTTAATCACGATCCAATTCATCAGAGCCATAAATTCAAAGGCGTTCTGTTGCTTTAAGTGTTGGGAGATCTATTGCCTGCAACACTTCCTTTTCCTTCTAGCTCTTAGCTATGTTCAATTTATTTTAGTATCCCTACGAATTCACGATCCTCCATCAATTTAAAGAAGCTCGTTAAGTAAGTTTCTTACTGTTTCTGCCTTTGGTTTCAATATATTCCCTGCGCTTGTCAACTTTTTCAAACATTCTTACTGATTTTAAGATTCGGTGCCCTTTCTTTATTTTCTCTTAGATTTTGGAATCAGTTGCTCTTCGAAGACGCCTTCTGGTTTCGATGATACATTTTCCATAATCTGTTGAAACACTTTCCAAAAGCTTAAACTTGCTTACCTGTTTGATTTTGACATTTTCAATCTAAGCTTACGTCATGGATTCCTTATCATGTTGCGAAATATAGATTCTTTTTCTTCAAAGTTGATATTCAATCGTTTTTCTCCCCTTCTTTTAATATATTTTCTTGGAGTTCCTGATGATTTCTTTCCTTTTTCGTATCAACACGGTGTTACTTGCATGTCTTGCAGTAATACTATTGCGGTCACTGATGGTAAATCTTAGTAGGACTGCTAGTTTAATCTATATAAATTATAAGTAAAGCCGGTGAGAAGAGATAACCTTTTACTAAGCCTCTTTTTATTTTTATCTGTACGCAATTCAATTCCCTCTCTATGTGGACGTTTTGGATTAATAGAGGCATTAGGTCAATTTAGTCTATTGAAATATATCTGTAACGATTTCTCTTCACATTTTTGCATTCACGTACATTTTAATGTGTTTAGGCAATGTTTACCCTTGATACACCCATTTTTATGTTCATATAAATAATGTAGTTCATAATTTAAGGTGGCGTATTTCAAATTTTATTTTTGCTAACATTCCCATTTCTCGATTGTGTACAAGAATAACTCGATGATTGGGTTCAATATTTTGATTATTCGTATTCCAACTTAACTTTCAATTAATGTTACTGTTTTTACATATGTTTACACTTATACAAGTTTCAACAGCCACATATGTTAGAGGGTTACTGAAGAGAGTTGTGCTCGCAGTCGGTGGTGCAGCTTATGCAAATATGAGAGAAAGATAACAGTTAACACTAGTCTTGAAGTGGCTAAGATTGTAGAATTCAAGAAATCATTATTCTTGGACTTTGGTCCCCTAAGCAACATTCCTTCGGAAAAAGCTATCCAAGTAGAGTTGAGGGAACTAATGAATGTAGCCATTTGACCATTTACAATGCAATTAGAGATAAAATAGCGAGAGTATTGTAACTTGTCTATGGGGAAAAGATTATTAGGTTGAAAACAATTAATCATACACAAATGTATTTAAACGCTTTTGGCCTTCATCAAGACTGGATAGAGGAGACCAGGAAGCCTCAGCTTAGATAAGAGAATAGCACTCTAGTCTAATCCCATCTGGTGCAGTTTCGCATTCTGAAAAAATAACTTCGTAGAAATTCACAATCAGGTATCTGGAGTTTAGTTTCTTCCAGCCTGTGAAGGCCTTTTAGCAGTAATGTAAACGATATCACCAGCATGATATTTCGGAGTGACGTTAGGTTAAACATCTTCAGGAGTTTTTATTAAATTAGGAATCAACACTCCGATTGATGTTTACTTCTTAAGCGTACCTAGTCACAAAAATCCGCGCAGGCGAACATATTTTTTCACCTCCCTGTCTCCAGCATTCTACTCTATCGACAACAAATCCCTCATTCAGTAGAAGCATAGAAAAAGCAAGGTTAACAAAAACATGTCTTTCTTCTATTTTCTAGAAACATTCTGGAAAGCAAAGGCGAGAATGGTTAAAAAAATCTTGGTTGTTCACATGCAGAGAATGGCTTTTCGGCAAATCTCTAAAAATGATGAGCAAAAGTAAGTCGAAATATGATAATCTTAAAAAGAAAAAACGATAAAATTTGTAAAACTGAAACTGATTGACTGATAAATACATCGGATTCCGAAAAAAATAGATCCATAGGAATTCACTATCAGGCAATTTGAGGTTCGTTTCCTCCAGCCTGCGATGGCCTTTCAGCGGTAATGTAAACAATATCGCCAGCAGGATATTTCGGAGCGACGAGAGGTTAAACATCTTCAAAAGTTTTTATTAATTTGGAATCAACACTATGACTGAAGTTTGCTTGTTGTCTCTGAAGAAAGGGTTATTTGGTTGAAATCAGTTAACTAGCCACAACTTCATTTAAACGTTTTTGGCATTCATCAAGACTGGAAAGTGAAGACCAGACCGCGCTTAGCTTAGATATGACAATAACACTCTAGTCTAATCCAATCTGATGCAGTCTGATTTCGCACTTGTAAACGTAGAGAATAGTAAGTGGAATCAGGTACTCACTGAAGAGATACAGAAAGCCGACCTTTTTCCCAGCATCATGTATCGTATATAAGAATTTCATTTGTAGCCTGGTGAGAATAAGATCCAATAGTTGTTGAAGACAAGGGGACTTCTTGAGAGAACACACTTTATATAAGATAGACGGAAAATAAGAAGCTGCACAATAATGTCACATCTTTAGATTATGCGTACTGAATATAACATCTCACTATATTTCTCATTGAGTTGTTAAACTAGTCTAAGTAAATCCCATATGCCAGGCTATGATTATCAACAACTTAGAAAAACAAACATATACCATGGCATCAGCTGCTTAGATCTATACTTTTAGGCAGATCATCAATATAAAACAGAAAGAGTGTTTCAATGAGTATACACTTATAGCCTGATATACCAGTAAAATAATGAGCACTATCAATCATGTCTCTTCTTTCTGCTCATATAATACACTATTATTGTCACATATTCTAAACATGACACTATAGTCATTCGTTCTGAATTTCTCAGTTCTTCTTATATCCATTTAAGATGTACATTGGATATCTGAGAGCAGATCTTCACCATGTTGTTCTTCATTTTTTTGCAGTGTCTACCACTGAAACTAATTTCAGAAATATTGCTTGAACTTCTTAACTATAATATGATTCTAATGTCATTTCCTCAAAGTATTCCATATATAGGTTTGTCTTTGCTGGTGATAATAGCGAGCCCATTGTCAAGCCCGCATCCTGTCGATATATACCTGATCCAATTCCGAAGTATATTTTTGCGTACAGAAAGTCAGCATCTCCATCAGGTCATCTATTGGTGTACTGAGTCCGATGCTGGTCTGTCTCTGACTATCCAGAGTGCCTCATCCGTGGATACATTGGTGGTCAAACTCTCCATATTCAGGCTCACCATAGTGTTGGATTGGATAGGAGCATCTTTGAGTATCTCCAAGAAGTGTGTGGAGTTCTGGACATATGATAGTGAATTTCCGAATAATGGCTTGATTATATCTACTAGGAAGCGACTCGGAGGGTGGCCTTGGCAGCTAAACAATCGGCCTGAGCGGAATGAAGTTCTTGTGAATCTTTAGGAGACAGTTTATGTAAGGTAGTTTGGTGTAATTCTCTGACAACTGCCAATATGTCTTAGGTACGAAATGGTCCTTGTTCTTGATTAGGATCTGTGACAGTTTGCGTCCTGTTTTCTGTTGGCCGAAAAATCTAAGCCTGCCAAGCATAGAAATGAATAAACTATGGGAACAATTAATAAGGAATGCTAGAGAAAATCAATGAAGAGCAACCAAAATTGCAATATAAGCTCTGGTAAAAAAAAAAATGAAATAATAATAACAGAGAAAATTGCAATACGAGCACTGGTAAAAATTAGTTGCTGATACATTTGGTTTATAAGTCCCAAAAAGGAAAACACATATGTCATCAAAACACAAGGTCCAGTGGATAAAAACGTGGGTTAGATCCACTGACTCTACCCAAAGAGTTGTGAGTTCCATACGAGAAACAAAAACTTGAAGATCTGAGTTAAAGTGAAATAACTGAGACATCCTAAAAAGAAATTAGAAAAATCTAGATATTCTAATCACCTAATCTGAATCAAAGATCGTACAAAAGCCGAAATGTTGTGAATATGAAGATTAGTATAAGAGGCAAATAATGTAAATAATGCAAGTAATCGTAATATCTCATCTCAGAGAGATACACAAAGAGGAGATTAGTCGATGTATTTTTTTATGTGCATATAAATAATGTAGTTCATAATTTAAGGTGGCTTATTTCAATTTTATTTTTGCTAACATTACCATTTCTCGATTTTGTACAAGAATAACTCGATGTTTAGGTTCAATATTCTGATTATTCGTAATCCAATTTAGTTTTAATCGGTCATTATCAATTTTGGAATTGGGGAACTGTTGTGTTCGCACTTGTATTAGTCAACAGATTTACAAAAGTGTTATTCGCTCAAGTAAATTCGCTTCTGTAATTTCTTCCGCTTTAAAATTTGTGACATGTCAGTGGACGAATTTTTTTTAATAAATTCAAATTGAAGAATTCGTAATTTTTTCATCGAATGTTGTTCATGTATAGGCAGATGTTTACATATGCCGGACAGTGTAGGTGTGTATAAGGAGAAAACTCTTTAAAAAACATGCCATTGCATTTTATTGCTTCCCTATTCAAATCACATACTCTAGAACGTTCTTTGAAAAATAGAGCTCGTGTTTCACGGGATAAACAAAAATATAACTGATTTATAAATTGGGTAATTGACACGCCCAATTAGATTTGACGGCTGCATTGTAATTTGTAATATTATTGTTGAGAAAGGAAAAAAAAAAAGAAAACTGGTAATAAAATTATAACAAATTGCTCTTTCTATGATAAACAACTATGAAAAAATCACAAAGAACATACCGTGTCTTCCCATACTAGAAAATGTAATAAGGAAAATAAAGTGAATCTAATCCAGGCACGGATATTATTTTTGAAGATCCTGATATCCAACGAGGATATTTTTTTAGGATTGACGCCATGTCTATTGACTTAATATTTTCGAAATAATAATCTTACGCTTATTTTATTATTGAAAAGAAATAAGTCACTGTAACACAAGCTACGTTTATTTTCTTGGAGATAGATAAATATTGATATAATTTTCCATGACAGAAACAATGCGATAGCAATTTTCCCAAAGAATCCAACATTGGCACGCATTGGAAGTATTATTTTTTTCTGGTACTGAGTGATTTTTCAGTCGATCCAATTATTGTACGGATTAAGAGGAAGAAACCAATTCTGTCACGTTTTTGGTATAAGAGTTAATGTATATGCATAGTCTGCCTTTTGGGCTAGATATTTGAATATGTCCCAACGGCGCCAGCGGTCAGTGTGTGAGCATTAAATAAATAGCAAGAATATGAATACTGAGTAACAGGAGTCAACCACAGAAACATGGATAGCGATGTAGGGGTATAAAAGGCAATTATCTCCTCTTGTCGGTGACGAATTCACGAGGGATACAGTGACGTTAGTTCATAGAATGACGGAAGTGATCAATCTTTTGTTAGCGTCTGCATTAAAACCGAGCGTTTATTTTTTTAGCATCGGCAGCGGTTAAATCCGCCTGCCCTTGCAGCCGGTAGCTTTCAAGCACATAGAACCGTTTTCCTATTGGGAAAAAATATCTTCACCAGGAACATAGACTAAAAATCCGGCCTTTTTCAATTATAGAGACTATCTTTGGTTCGTTGGGAAATATCTATGAATCGCCGTTTTCCTATTGAGAAATATATCGTCACTGGAGACATAGAAGATAAATCCGGCCCGCTCGAATTCCCGTTGGCTAATGTAAATATTTGTTCTCTAGAAAAATAGAAGAAACCTCCGGCAGCTCGAATTCTCTTTGGTAATTATTTCATATAAAATCCATTTTCTCACTGCTTATTATATATATATATATATATATATATATATATATATATATATATATATATATATATATATATATAATGAATCATTCATACAAAATGTAGATTAGTAAAGTTAATGATATAAAACGTTGAAATACCTTCGGAAACAAAATTTTAAATGTGCATTAGCCTACTAATTACTCGTTGAATATTATGATCCTTGTTTTTTCGTTATAAGCTGTATAAGGTATTTCTTGAATACGCAATTACATTCAACTCTACATTCACTCATCATAAGGCATGGAAATTATTTCGTTTTTGGTAAAATTCAGGTAGCATTGGATACATATACATATATTATAGAGCTTATAATTTTTAAAAACAATGATCATAACATTCATCGTGTGATTGGTAGGTTAATCCTGCTTTAAAATTTTGTTTGCAAAGGGATTTCGCCATTTTATATCATTAACTTTACTAATCCACTTTTTGTATGAATGATTCATTGTTATATAAATTGAATTGCACCACATATTATATATATATATATATATATATATATATATATATATATATATATATATGCGTATTTGTGTGTGTGTTTGTGTTACATATTTAAGCGATCCTGAGTAAATTGACGGCCACAATCTTAGCAGCATAAAATATGCAGATGGCAAAATGTTGGTATTAAGCGCAGAAAGGCGCATACAGAAACTCGTATAAAATCTAGGAAAGAAAAGAGAGAACAGTTAAAGAGAGAAGAAAAGACTAAACATCAATTGCAAGAATACTAAATATATGGCTGTCAGCATATGAAAGAGCCCAAGATTCCAACTACGAATAAGAGACGCCAAAATGAAGCAAATACAAAAATTTAAATAACTGAGAATTGTTTTTCAATGAGGAATGAACATGCGACATCGGAAACCAAAAGGACATTTGAAGTAAAAGTAGCATTAAATGCATGGACAATGGAAACCCAATATGTCTTTATAAGGAAACATCTAATAGTGTCATTACACTTACAATATCTCCTCCCTTCTTTTTAGCAGCGCAACCATTCAGTCAAAATAATGAAGAAAGCATTGGAAACAATTTTCTTAGAAATTAAATTTTATGGAAATATAACGGAGATTTTAGAAGGCCGTGTTTACCTCTTGACTGAAATGATATGGTCTTTCAAAAATATTAAAGTTAAGCAATTTACTGTGAATTTTGTATAAACATCGCTTTCATTGTCTTTTCAAAGACGCAGATGCATATCTTGATTACATTAATATATATTTTTCTGCGCTGAAACTAAAGATCATTTATCATTCTTCGGTAAATTCCTCATCGCCAGATGGTCGAGATGAATGTAATGTTCTTTTATTTGGAAATTTTGTCGGATGCGCTATCACCCAGCTTCTTTGGATCAACTACAACTGTTTAATTGTTAGCTGAAAGATTTATTCTGATAATAAGATATATGTGGCTATATTGTTGAATGTGAAAAACCATGAAGACTCTAAAGTCAGAAGAGAGTATCAGAAGAAATGTCATATTCTATCATATCTAATTTTTTCGTCGTCATATATGCATAATAGTGGTACCTGAATTCCCTATAGATGTGTGAATATGATGGAGAGGTAAAAGGCGATATATCATTTGATGTAATATTCTGTCGATCAGTATATGTTTATAATTTTTCAAAAATGTCTAACAGGCAGATGTGTTTTTTTTAAATAGTTTTTTTTTATATTTTATCTGTGAAGAAATACAATTTCAACACAAAGATTGCAAGACGTACCTTAAACGTTTAACAAATGTTCAACTCATAATCTTAAAGAACGTTAGTTTAGTAGCGTAAATATTAAGAAATAAACTTATTTGTGTTTTCTTTTTCAACAGAGATGATTTTTTTTTTTTTCTCGAGAGCAGACCGGGAAATATCTGAAGGTAAATTTTGGATAAATTCTAAAAGTTGCTATTTGACCAACATTGTTTCTCCAACATTAAGAATTTTTCTTTTGTTTTTGTTTTTTTAAGGTGGTAAGGCAGAAGTACCACTAGCACGCAATGGGGTTTACCGAAAGTGAGTGCAAGAGAAAAGAGGGGCGTTTGAGAAAAGGATAAAGAGAAGGACGGTGATCAAAGTCAACGTATTGATTGACATTACATTTTAATATTTGAAGATCAGTTACGCAAATCAGAGGAAGGGAATTCCACTGTCGGTAGGTGCGAGATAAGAAGCTGTTGGTAGAGAGACAGCTATATTTAACACTTTCAGCAGTGAAAGGGCAGGACCGAGATGTCAAACTAGTACCATGCTTAAATTTATGCAGTTTGGGAACCGATGAAAGTAACTCATCAGAGCAGATGCCATGGAAATAATTTTAGAATAGACATTGGGAAGCCACAGCACGTCTGAGAAAATGACTGGAGCCGTGATGCCAGATCAGGACCTATCACATTGCATATCCGTCTCTGGATTTTGCCGGGGACCTCGAGATGAACAGTAAGAATATAATGTCGATCTTATCTCTTGACTATTTCTTTCTGTATTATCAGCGAAGTGCCATGACAACTTAGAAAATATAGTGAAGTGCTTTTCCGTTGCATTCTCAACAAGTTCAAACAATCCTAGAAAGACCTTTTTAGTAAGCTTCATAGGTGAAAAATAAACAGACGAAGAAAAAAAATAGCAGCAAATATTTGGAACATGCTTAATTACGTCTTAAGGGGCGCCATGATTTTATTAATCATATTAATCGGCTGTATGAGTACAGATTCGAAGAGGTCAGGGGATAAGTTAAAGAAGAACTGTCTTACAAAACCAAAAAAATCAGTCTTCAAATAAATCTGGAAAATACAGAAGGATTTGATCTGTGTCAAAGAACATAAAAGAAGAATTATTCCTTAAAAAACGAAACTAACAACTTGTAAAATGGATTTTCAAGCGGGTAAGAAGGGCAGCTAAGCCATAATACACTTACTACCACGGCAAGGTATCTGAGAAGTAATCAAAAGCAAATGACTTGTACCAAATACAGAAGCAATAGAAAGATATACCTCTTCACAGTCAATACTCTGCCAGTATCAAAGAAGCTGATTTAGACAAACTCCGTATTCTTCAAGTCTTTGGTTGGGACCCGGAAGGAAATGCGTATACAACATAAAATCAAGGAAGATATAATAATAATAATAATAATAATAATAATAATAATAATAATAATAAAGGTAAATGTTGTCGTAGGATCAACCTAATTTGCATAGTGGAGTACCGACCATATAAATATGGTTGGTACCGGGAAGACGAGGGAGGAATCAAGAGATTCAATCCAGAGACTCTGCTCGACTGCGACTAAGTCAACACATTCTCCAGGAACGGTCTTCCCAAGAATATACAAAAGACTATATGTAAATATTGTGTACACTTTCTTGTTTCAATACATTTTGTTCTAAGTACATTTTGTGTTGCATTATTATTCAATGCATCAGTCAAGTTTCAACAGTAAAATATACATGGAATTTACAAATATATTATATATATATAAGCCAACATAACATCTGCTAAGAAGCGATCAATAGACAACAACAATATTCTACAATATTGAATAAATCAATATAAATTCAATTCACTAAATTCATTGATCCATTAACAAGATAAATGTCAATGTAAAATAAAAATAAAGATAAAAGTCAGTGAGATAATTTCCTTGAACATTTATTGATCTATTGAATAATATATAAAATATTTGATTATATCAATATATAATAAATCATATCAACATATGCATACTGAATTGACATTTTAGAAGATCTTTCGTATATTAGATGATGTAAGAGAGAAATTCTAAGTTGTACGTATGCTAGCTAAACTCTACCATAGCGAGACCTTCATGAGTAATGAACTTAGTGGATAGTTGCATTGACTGCGGCAAATTTATTTTCAAGAATTCAACAAGTTCATAGATCTGTAGACTCTACTGAGCCGAGACTTAATATTAATTTGGTTACCCAATTAGTATATAACTTTTCAGTCGTGATCAGTTAGACTGAAGTACGTAGCATCTTTCTACAGAGGCGCACCAAATTATCACCAAGTAATTACACTAATGTGTTTAGTAATTGAATTTCATTAACAGTAAATAAAATGTGTTGTTAATGGATGGAAAACTTCTGAAGGACATCAAAAGCACAGATCGCCGTTATTCTGTGTCAACACCAGCATTATTGCAGCGTTCATTCAAGTCATGAAAATGAATGGAAGTTGTGAGGAAAGGAAAGAAAAGTAAAATTTATCTGTGAAGAAAATCGAATTATTTTTCAGCCACTATGTAGTTAAAAAACAATCCTAGAAAGACTTTTTTAGTAAGCTTCATAGGTGAAATCGAAATCCATACCGATGTCATCACTGAAACATTTTGCAGTATGGAGAATACACTTTAAATCGTTGTTTTTTTTTTTGTGTGTGTCTTTTGTTTTTTGCAAAGACCTTAATATAAGGCATGTAGATAGAATTAAACACATTGCTTTTTACTTTGCATCCATAGATATTTCTGTTTAGTTCATGCGAAAGAAGGATTAAGGACACCCAGAATCGCGGGGGCGAAGGGCGTCTCTTTGAAAAATTCCACGTCTGATATTAAAACAATTGAAAGTGTGGTAACGTTGGTGTGATTTAAGTATAATGTGGTTTGTCACAGTTCCATGTTATATTTAAGGAAATGTTAAAGATACAAGCGCATGATGCACTATCAAATGCTTGATGATAATCAGTTCAAGCTATGCTGAGATTTCTACCTTTTTTCCTGCAATTTTCCAGGATCATTTTATTTATTATTAGTTGATTTTCAAAACCATATGAACGTCTTAGATATCCCTTCTTTTCCAAATTGTTTTGATCAAGAATGAAAAATACAATTCGTCAGTACCAACGTGATCAATGTATATGTGATCAACAGACATGTTATGAGCCTATAACATTTTGGGTCATCTGATTCACCCATTTTGGTAGAATATATTTAATAGTTTCGGCTATCTATTTGAGAATTCCAATGTGGTTATTTATTAGAATTGATAAAGTTTGTGCAAGTTTTTTTCTGGATTTATGATAGATGATAGATCAAATGCTTGGAACTTTTTTCATTTTACTGGAGATGTACACCTTGCGGATTTTGTTAGACCGTGCCTAACATAAGGTGTTGTTATATTTTTCCATTCTTGTAGAAGTTCGTCCTTCATTCTCCCTTCTATTTTGCACCACTCTGCATTGGGATTATATAAGTTCGGGTTGCTTCAAATATTCTCCTAAAATATTGGCACTTCTTCAATAGATTCGACAGTAATTCTAACTCGGCTCTCCGATAATCAATTATGCTGCTGTGAAATTATACCTGGCAAATATTTATGTTCACGGGGTGCCTACATATACGTTTATATGTAAATATGCCTATATGGTATTGGTAAGTGTAATATTAACAACTTGTTAATATGTTGGTAGTAGGCATTAATTGATCAAAGAGTTGCGAATTAATAAAATCTTCATATTTAAATAAATTTTCAGGAAACTTTGCTTAGGAAGTGAATTAAATGTTATCGCTCTTTTCAGTATTGATAGAAGATAATTTCTGGAACTTTTGGTTCAAGTAATGTGGAACGTCAACATTTTATATTATTATTTTCTCTTCGAATTACTTGTGATATCCATTGTAGTTGACGCTACTTTGAAAGTCTTCAAGTGATGCTTGGAGCAGCTTTTTTATTTGTGATTCTATATCATTATGGCGCAAAGTACGAAGTAGTAGGTTACTCGTTAATACGTACAGGCTTCATTCGTTCGACGCCATTTTAATTTTTTCTTAGATAAGTATGTATACGGCTGACAGTTTAAATATCCCTAAGCTAGTTGTCAGCAATTCCTTCCATCCTAGTAAAAGTATTGGTTTGACGACTCTATTTAGAAATATGGGTTTTTATTGTGAGACCGGAACTACCTACACAATAGACTCTTCCAGGTCTATATAAAGTATGCGACACAACACTCTAGTGAGAGAGACAGAGAGACAGTGAGAGCCGCGTACGACTACCAGTATTGGACACTAACATATAGTAAGCTCCGCTTACACTATCTCTGTAACCTTTTGTTAATATATCTTTCTTACATCTAATCCGTGTTCCGTGTTTTCCTTCTGTGGTCGCGAATTTGGCCCCACATCAGTTTTCCAGTTAATATTTTGGTTTAGCAGCAATTAAGCTACAGATAACTCTGCTTTTTCTCTGAACAATTTCTTTATCGCCTATACTAAATTTATAATTTCTACTCCATTAGCCGATGTATTTATTGTACTTACTATTTACCAATTACACATGTTGATTTATTATGAATTCAGAGCAAATGTCTATAGCCTTCATTACAATTCCAAGTGATATGCTGTAGAGTTAATCAGCTTTTCACTCTAATCTATAAACTAGTAACTTTTTTTTTACTCTCGGGCCACGGTTTAAGCTTTGTAACAGAATTACATATATAGCGTATTGTTTTTAAAGTCCAGTTTTTCTTCTTACTGGCTTGTTGTGCTTTTATTGTTGACTATCCAAGCTCAGTAAATGATTAATTAATGATTATTAACTTCTATATCTACCTTTCGCTCTCATTGCGATGCCTGAGAAAGGCAATGTATTGTTGTTATGTATTGGAAAGGGCTTTATCTTTAATAAGTAACATCAGCCGTTTTCTTTTCAGAGTGTTTTGAATGCCACGCGTGATAATGTTTAGAATATATTCTTTATGAAATTCTGTTGCAAATATTTAATGTTATTATAGAAATTCTTTCAAGCGGAAATTTCTGCATAATACGAAGATAACTATTTATTCAGTCCATGGATATACATCGTCTTCATTCATTCGAAACGAGGGAATATCTTGTATAATAATGAAAAGAATTCCATAGGACAATTTTTCAAAGGAAATTTCCGCTCTTCGAATACACCTTACAATTCTCAATCAGAATTGCATAGTAAATAAGGCCAGCAATTTTAAAAGCACCGCGAATTTTCAAGTTATAGTCGAATTATACTTTTAAAAGCAAAAGAGAAAATACACAAATGATAATTATTTAAAATTTCAAATATTGGTAATAAAACAATTTAGTAAGAAAAATATTCATGAGCTTAAGTTATATGATACTGCGCGCAAATAATGAACTACAAAAGAATACTCGTTAAATATGGCGACTATTTTTTAAGTTTTCATTTTGTATCGACGTATTTTAATGGTGTTTTTGATATTCTAGCAACCTTCACTTACTTTTGCAATATGAATTTCTTGCAAGACCTGTTCTCTTTTAAGAGAGCATGTAAGAATTTCCATATTGCAGCATGATAGAATGACATTTGCAAAAAATTCCTTATGTCAGATTTCAAAATCATTATTGGTTCTAGACAAATTTGCATTGACTTTCTCACATTGTTGTATGATCCCTCTATCCCATTAAGTTATGTATCCAGAACATATAAATTCAGGGGATGTCTGCAAATATTTAGAGTTCGCTAAACCTCTTTGTTTATTACGGCGTCTACTGGGAAATTTTGCCGAGCCTATGGGCAAAGCTCTACGTAAAAAACAAAAAGTCAAAGTCCAAACCCCGCCTTGTCGTGAGAATTTGGGTAAATACCGAGCTTGCCAAACCTCTGTTTTGCGAACACTCTACTGGAGGCAGAGTGGAACCCAGACGAGGCTATACCGAAGGCCAGGGGAGGTAGACAGTAATCCAACCCTGTGTATTCGGAGTCTACGGGGAAATTTTGCCCGAGCCTATGGGCTCGTAATGCCCCACATAAAATATCCGGCCTTGTACCACATCCTGCTTGTGGGCGCTCTGGTAAATACCGAGTTTGTCGAAATTCGTCGGAGTCAGGCAGTTCGATGTTTGGCTCTGGCGGTAGCTTTGGCTCGCTATTATCAAGACCTCTGTATTCAGGAAGAGGGAGACTTAGTCTGGACTCCGTCTAGCGATTGAAAATCAGACAATAATTTTGCCCAATCCCGTGAAAACGGGGACTAGGTGAATTTTGACCGCTAGTCCGGGTCCACTCGGGCTCCACACAGAAAACTTGACATTGTGTCACATATCATATTAGTAAAGAGGACTGGGTAAATATCGAGTTCGCCAAAGCTGGTCTGTGTCAAGTAGTCCGCTGCCTGGCTTTGATTTTTAAGCTCTCTCCACTCGGTCAGAGGGAGACTCAGTCGGGGTTCTGTCTACGGCCAGAAACTGGACTGAGAAAAACAGGCAAGAATTGTACCCGAACGAGAGGGCTGAGTAAATTTTGACAATTGACTCAAGTGAACACACTCTCATATCAGTGGGAAAATTTTTAAATACCGTTCACTAATCTCGGACATGCCTGGCTTGCGATTTTCAAGACTTCTCTCTTCGGGCAGATGGAGACTCAGTCGGGGATCTGTCTACAGTCAGAAAATCGGCTGAGGAAAACAAACAAGAATTTTGTTTAAGCTTTTCATCACAGACAAGGCGGGAGGGAGATATGCAAGGGGATATAGAGAGTGGGAGCAAGAGTATGAGACGTGATAGCAGAAAGGGTGAAGAGAAGGAGTGGGAATAGATCAAGGTATCTAGAGATGTTGATTGACATTACATTCGAATAGTTGGAGATTATAGCTATCCGGGAAGCAAGTAAGAGGAAAGGAGATCCACAGAGGGGAAGTGCGAAACATGAAGCTATTGGAGTAGAAGAGGCGGCTACATTCAACAGTGAAAGTGTGGGACTGAGATGCCAAAGTAGTAGCACGTTTAAATTCATGCATTTTGGAATCCAACGGAAGTAGCTCGTCGGAGTAGTTACCTTGAAAGTATTTGTAGAAAAGACAGAGAGGAGCAATGTCACGTCTGTAAGAGAGTCACTGTAAACGAGAGCCTAGATCAGGGCCAAACACAATGCATAGGCGTCTCTGGATTGTGTTGAGGCCCTTAAGAAGTACACCTGGGGATCCAGACCATATATGCCAGCTGTATTCCATTCATGGACGAATGGTTGATTTATAGTTTTGAAGGATGGACTCGGGAAAGAAAAAAAATATTCTGGCGCAACACAGAGAACCAACTTTCCTTAAGGTAGATGAAGCTATTGATTCAATGTATAATTGTAAATGTCGATTTTATACATGCCTACTTGAGAACTGATGACATTGGGAAGATAGTTAATGAAGATAAGGAATAAAGTTGGGCCCAGGTTAGAGCCTTGTGGAACAATTGCGTTCGTAAGAAAGGAACTAGAGTTAAGGACGACCTTCATTACATGGTTTGGCAGGAAATATTGCATTAAGTCAAATAAACTTCCTGAA
>CAHIKZ030004686.1:1357500-1392500 GCA_903632075.3 Acanthosepion pharaonis
GTCGTCTGTCACTTGTAGATAACATGAAAAGCGATGACAAAATCTGTCCGCACATTTAATACTGTTCTACGGAGAATTTATCTATTAAAGTATAATTTTTTTTATATAATTTTAAGTACTCACTAATCTTTAAAATGTTGGAAAATATTCTAATTTTAGGAATGTTGAATATAAATTTCTTATAATCATCGTTCTTGTTTACTGTTTATGCAATATATGGTCTACATATTTTCAGACAGGGGCAAGTTACGTAATATTTTATTTACATAATATTTTTTTCAAATATTGGCTGTAAACGACTTTGATTAATTTTTTCAATTTTGAGTCGTATATATATTTTTCACTTAATAATTATATCATCTAACTGGATTGAAATAAGGCAGAATTTTAAAAATTTTAAAATATTATAAATTATTATAAGTGAAGAAAACAAATTAAAACAATTCTTGTATAAATTTATTATATATCGAAAACTTTTTTTTTTTTTAAGAGAATAGTGTCCATAATATATTTTATTTATAAATAGCAATTAAAATGTTTTTCTAAGTAAAAAAAATCATAATTTTATGACATTTTTTATATTAAGATACGGAGAATATTTCTTGAAATGAATAGAATTTTGAAAAAAAATAATGATTTATATTTTCCAACGAGACCTGCTTTTAACCAATAAAACCAATTTTGTGATTGTAATTTAATTTTTCGAAATTTCATGAAATTAAGTATACGGGGGTTGCATATACAAAAGTAAAAATATTTTTGACTAAAATTTTCTAAAAAAAAGAATTCTCAATTTTTTTCTTTCATTGTGAATACCTCCTAAAAGTTTCATTATAAACCAATGATTAAGTTGATTTTTGCAAGAATGTCAAATCAGTGTGTTTTTCACTGAAAAAAAAAACAAAAACAAAAAGCACATAAACACTAATCGTAAATTAACGTCAACCGCTTACGTAAAAACATATTTTTAACCAGAATTTCGAATTTAATGATTAAAAAAATAAATAAAATCATGAAACATATTTGGTCTTTCCTCTCAATAAGAACATTAACCTTTTGACGATAAAACATATCTTTATTAAATTTGGGGCCTCTATTTATCATGCTATGCTGCTTTTCAGCGAGCAAGTGGAGGTACCTACTCTAATAGCTTATCAAATAATGAGTTTCCTTGTATGTCTTTAAATGCACTTGCAACCTGAATATCTTGTTTTCTTCAATAGACTTGGATCATATGAGCACTGAAAAGTGTTATCGGTTTCAGTATGACATATCTGAAATGGAAACGTGGTATTTACACTGCTTCAAATGAAAAAAATAACGGGGAATTACTTTTCTTTCATTTTATCTGCCATTTCCTTTCGGAACGTAGGCAATAATGACTCTCAACTTCCGCCTATCACTTGCAGGTCTAAATAAGTTCCTTCCCTCTGCTAAGTCATCTACTTGCTGAAAGCTGCTAGGTATGGCATGCATTGTCTTCCCTTGTCTTTCTTTCTCTCTATTCAACAAGTGAATATAAGATTCTCCACGCCTCTTTCCTCATTATATGTCCAAGAAATTTCAACTGCCGCTTCCTGATGTTAAATATAAGCATCCTCCTTGTTTACATCCTCTCTAAGAGCTCAACCTTGCTCACACGCTCGGTCTATGTTATTCTTATCATCCTTCTGTAGAAACACAACTCCGTCGCATCTAGTCTCTCCTTCATCTTCCAAAATTCGATGCCGTAAAGGACAGATATCACGTAACAGCTCAGTATACGTTTTGTTTGTTTTTACCAAAGAAATCCTCCTCTCTCGCAATACTTTTCTCATCTTTTTTAATGTGTTCTTTGCCATCCCAGTACATCTGCAGAACTCAGTATTGCACTTATCATCCTTTGTCAAAACACTTCTCAGATATTTAAACTTCCGCCTCTGCTTGATTCTAGTGTTCCCGATCTTCAAATCACATTTCGGGCTCTTCTTATTACAGGTGACCATGTTTCCTGTCTTCTTGTAGCTTATGATTAGTCCTTTATTCTCACTCTCCGTCGCTACCTTCTGTAGAAGATTTTGTAAATTCTTTTCCTTGTCTGCTATCAGTACTGTGTTATCTGCATATCTTATGTTGATAAGATGTGTCTGCCAATACTAAATCCTGGTAGGGTTAACAATTTTCTCAGAATTGCCTCTCTGTATAAGTTGAACATGTAGAGTAAGAAGATGCTGGTCCTTAAGTAGTGAGAATGGTATTTGTTTTTGGAGCGTGCGGTCGCAACGCTGAAGTTGAATTTTTAAATTTTAAGATGCGTTTATGTACTAATATGTTAACAGGAGAATGCCTTTGTACTGGTAGGTTTTTCAGTCAATGTGGCATGAACTAAATTGTTCAATAAATACAGGAATGTCACAGTTATTATCCCAAAAAATTTCTTACAAATAACAATAACACATTTCTAAAATCATTTTTTCGGATTACATTTTCGTTGTCCTGTTATTACCGAGAAGTAAAAAACAAAAACAAATCTATTTCCATACCTGAAGATGTCTGTATGGACAGATGAAAGCTTGTAAAAAAATAAAAAAAGATCTTGTGCAACTGGAATTTATAAACAGGGATCATAACATTCATATACAGGTTCGGTGTTAATGTACTTTATTAAATTTGTTCGCGAAGATGTATACTCGCCATTTAAATCATTAACTTCTATATCTGTTTTTGTATGAATGATTCATATAAGGGGAAGAACGTGTGTAAATATAAGAATTACTGAAACTGGACTGCATAATGTATATAAGCTTGAAATGAACTCTAAACCCTCTGTGTTAAGATCACTGTACACCTAAAAATTTGGGCACATATATAAATGCATACATATTGTCATTAGGCTTAGAGCACTATGCTTTACTAATTAGGTATTGTTCTGAATTTGATTTATTTTATAATTCTCATATCATGTTTCCTTTCCTTTTACTTGGTTTCATTTCTTCTTTGCCAAGATTTCAAGCTTTTGATGTCATATATATATATATATATATATATATATATATATATATATATATATATATATATATATATATATATATGTGTGTGTGTGTGTGTTTGTGTGTGTGTGTAAAAGACAATAGGAAAACTATAATAGTTGCTACGCGTTTCTTCCAACTTGGACTTTTTCAAGGCAAAACGAAATGAATTTATGAAACAAAGTAACTAATCATAACAAAAACAAAATGTCCTTAGCAACTGGAAGAATTTAGAGAACGCTATTTTCATACTGTTAACTGAAATTACGTCAATTACTGCCACGTGTGGAGATATTGTTTTTATTGTTGTGTTGATCAATTCAACAATTTTCTTTTGATTTCTTGATACTGTTCCGTATGTTTGTTTGGGAGAGTAGTAATTCTGTTAGGAAATGTGAAATAGGGAAAAGTATTTGGGTAATATTCAATGGCGGCACTCTCCAGGAATTTCTTCTGAGTGAGACATTAAAACAAGGTAAAATTTCCAAATAAGCATATTTGCCAAAGGCCATTGTTATACCAAAACAAAGCAAATCATAACAATGTTCGAAATGTCTTCTTGCTTTTACACACGCTTGCACCCGTCGGATCACTGACTGGCTGATACTTCCAAATACTCCAACACGATGTAGATTTGTTCCGAATGACCCCGTGACACAGTGATGAAGTTTCTCTACATTATTAATGTCTATTGCACAAACCAATTGTTTTAGCCGGCCATAGAGATAAAAAAAAAACGTTGGGATGAACCTGCAGGTCATGAAACCGGTGCTTCATTACCAACCATTTTTCATAAACAATGCATCCCGAAAAATTTGAGCAATATATGATGAAGCCCCATCATGCATGAACCACATGCAACTTCCTAAAAGCAGTGCTAAATCCTCTAGTATGTCTGGAAGTGTGTTCGTAATAAAATTCCTGTAGACAACTCCTGTAAGACGTGCTGTGAGAACACATGAACCTAACAGGCAGTCACTTACAATACCAGCCCACACATTAATCGTAAATTGGTGCTCGTGTCTAGCCTCTATTGCACTATAGGGATTCCTATCCACCCACAAATGTTGGTTGTGTAAATTTGTTATTCTATCGCTTTCAAATGTTGCTTCATCGCTAAACAGCACAGACGAGATAAACAACAGATTGGCAGTTTGTAAATTAAACAGTCGTCAAAAGATCTCCCATTCAGAGAGCGAAAGACCCTGACATGTTACAAATGAAACGGATACAGCAACTGCTGTGAAGTGCTATTCAGTCGGTTCTATGAGATTTATGACATGCTAGAGCCACTGGACGACAGCCTGTAGAACGTTTTCGTCGTCAGACGTACGAGCGGATCCCTGTCTTCACACAATCCATAGTTTATTGTGCCAGTGATCCCGTTTCAGCAACACGTCGATAAACAGCAGCAAATTTTGGATGACTCGGCTACCATCTGGCGGGAAACACAAACTTATACAGCCTTGCAGCCTCGTGTCAATTACAATTCGCGCAGTCGTATGTAAAAATCCTATCTGCCTGCCCACGATATGAATATCCTGCCATTGTTAAACGGAACGCTTGGCAGTTAAATCAGTTAAACACGTTAAAAGTAGAATGTACATGAATGACAAATGTAACCTCTACAAAGCAGCATAGCGCCATCTATCGTAAACTTTCATTAAAAAATAACTCAAAAACGAAGTATATACAGACATAGGTTTTTATGAACTTTTGTCCTAGTTTTGATCTGAGGAACCCGCCTCAAATGTCTTTAAAATTATTTTTCATGCAACATATATATATATATATATATATATATATATATATATATATATATATATATATATATATATATTGGTTTAAATTCAAATCATAATGTATTTCTATTTACTATTTCATTGTATTTTACAGGTTTTCAATAAACCTTATATCTATATCAAAATTGTTGATAAACTCTCCAATATTCATATTTTTTTTCTCTTAGGCTATAGGCCACGGTCGATTTTCGTTTCATTCCGTGGGCATAAAATTTATATGAAGGAGTTTCGATGCCGTAGAGTCTAAATCTAAAAAGTTCTCCAGGTGAGAATTGCGCATTTTTTTATAAATTGCATATTTTCTCGGTAAATTTGAGCATAAAAAATCGATTAAGGGAGGTAATAATTGAGTAAATATGACGTTTCTTAGGCTAGTAGTTATCTCCCTTAAATTCAAAAATTTTAAAATACGGCGAAAATGAATTCTCCGAATATTTGTGCAATACATTTTGATGGCGATGAAAACAATAGGTACAATTTGTATCATGCTAGCATGTATTTAAGAAATCAGATTATTTCTGTGGAATCACCAACATCTTGGCCTCCTAAGAGCAATAGTGTAACTACAGAATGTGCTATGAGGATAATTCCTGTAGAATTTTTAATGCATTGGCATTGATGTGTGGTTTTCTGATGAAGTTGAAATGAAGAATAGATTTATTACTGTGTCTGAGAAAGATAGGAGAAAGCTACTTGCCATAGCACAAGATATTCTGAACCTTTCTCAGAGAGGAAATTTGTTTTTACCAAAACGTTATGCACTGGGAATGGCTGTTTGACACTGGACTGGTCAGTCAAAACTTATAGGCACTTTAAATGGGTTTGGGCACTCTATAAGCCACAGTACAACTCTAGAACTGGATACGGCTTTGGCTGAACAACAACTATCAAAAAGTAACATTCCAGAGGATTTAAAAAGAAAACTTTTACACATTTAGCTGGGATAATAATGACTTTGGAGAAGAAATTCTGAGTGGTAAGGGAACAACCCATAATAAAAATGGAATCATAGTGCAGCAGCTAACTTCTGATCACTTATCACATATTGAAGATGCCGCAATAGAAAAAGACCAGCCCCAAATGATCAGGAGTAAGAAGCGCAGTGTGATGCTAAATGAAACACCCATACCAGAATATTATGTGGCAAAAAGAGTAGGCCCTTTCCTACCTTCAGTTTCAATTGACAGCATTCAAAATGCTTTATTTAAATCATTTTGTGAGACCAAAACAAGCATTACTGATTTGGCTATGACCATGATCAATATGCACTGTGAAAGTGACAACCAAAACACTACTCCAATTCCAGGTTGGACAGGTTTCAATATTCTTTTATTACAGGACCAAATACCACCAAAAAGCAATATTGGATATTTGCCTGTGGTCAATGGTAACCCAACTCAACTAAGTACTGTGAATGCAGTATTTTTGAAAACTCTTGCTATTGTTGATGAGCTTGAAACTGAATGTATTGTATTAACATTTGATCTTGCATTTTATGCTAAAGCACAGCAAGTACGTTGGAATGATGCCATGTATATGCAAAAAACAGTTGTCAGACTTGGTGAGTTTCACACCTGCATGTCGTTTCTCAGTGTCATTGGAAAGCGCTTTGAAGATTCGGGGCTAGCTGATGTCCTACTTGAAGCTGGAAGAGTGGCACAAGAATCACTACCTGGAGTCATGAAGGGCAGGTACTATAATCGAAGTGTCAGTCATAAAAATTATGTCTGAAACCTTAAGGAGGAAACTCCTGTCTAAAATTTATATTACGCTTTTCCCAAAACACAATTCCAAGATCTCTGCACATCAAATGATTTTAAAGAGTTTGAATGCAAACTATCCTTATTTATTTAAGTGAGATGCAGCCAATTCCCAACTTTTGCATTTTGGATGAGTTACTTGAATATGGTAGATTTGTTTTTAAATTTTATTCATGCTACACGAACAGGAGATTGGGCCCTTCACCTTAAATCAGCAGCAGAAATGGTACCTTGGTATTTTGCATATGACCATTTGAACTATGCTAGATATCTTCCTGTTTATATCTATGAGATGCTTGCTGTTCCAAATATCCACCCTGCAATAGCAAAGCATCTTGCTGCTGGGGATTTTGTAGTTCAGTAACAAAACCAGTACCCCTTTAGTCAGACGGCAATGGACCAGACGATTGAACAGACAATGAATAGAGATAGCATGATCAGAGGTGGACAGATTGGATTCTCAAATAATGACAATGCTGTTTATCGTTGGATTTTATCTTTTAATCAACGTGCTCAAATCTCTAAAAACTGTACTGAAATGGCTGGAAAAGGAGAGGGCTGCCATAATAAAATAGACCTGAGTAGTTTTCGATATCAAAAGGATGAGCGGATATTCAGAGTGTCATGCAGACAATTGAGTCTATGCAAAATCCATTTGCATATTGTGAAAAAGAATTAATTAACATTGCATCTGGCCAAGTAGCATCTTCTGAAATTAAAGATGACATTTTGACAGCACATGAACAAGGCTGTAATATTTGTAATCAGTTTGTTCAACAACGACTAATTTTGAAAAAATGTATAGTTGAATGCACAATTAAAATCAATGAAGATAAAAACTTTTAGTGATCTTCAGAAAAAGCATTCACAACAGAAGAGCAGGAAGGAAGCAGATTGCTTGAAAGCAGATAAAGACCTTCTCACTAGGCTTCTTATAGTAGCCACAACCCGAAAAGTTGACCTGGAAGAAATTTTTTCACATTGCCTTTCAGAGTTCCCATCTAGCCTAAGTAACATTGATGGTTCTTTGCAGCGTACCAACAAAGCTGCCTTATTTTATTATTTTCTTGTAAAGTTTCATGATATGAAAATTAACAATATTCCAAAAAATGCAGCACTGATATTAGATGGAATGGCAGTAATACAACAGCTTGCAGACCATGTTCCATCAAGGTTTGGTGAGCTAAGTATTTATGTTTTTAGATATGTAATCAATCTTGCTTTTACTTATATGTCATCAAGAGTTGACATTGTCTGTGATAAGTACAATCCATGGAGTATTAAAGACTCTGAAAGAAGACGCTGTTTGATTACTCCATGCCACCTGTTACGTGCTCTGAATGAAAAACAGAAAACACCGGTACAATTTCGAAAATTCCTCATGTCTGGGGAAAATAAAAAATCCCTCAACTTATTTATGTTGATGCATTGGAAAAAATTGCCAGCAGAAGAATTTCATGGAAAAACTGTGATTGCTTCATTTAGCCAAGGATGTTTCATGCTGTGTCCTCATAGTGACACAAATGAAGTAATCACAGAAACTTTGCCAGAATTAACAACTGACCATGAAGAAGCCGATACCCTTCTTTTGCTTCAGGCAAAGGATGCATCAACTGCTTTCCCTTCCATTATCATTAAGACTCCAGATACGAATGTTTTTCTTCTTTGCCTTGCTCATCAAAATGAATTAAGCTGTGATTTATATATGGCTACTAATACCAACCGATCATCTTGTTTCATCTCTATTAAATCAGTTGCAAAGAAATGTGGACCTGCTCTTTCAAGTGCCTTACTTTCTTTGCATGCATTCACTGGCTGTGATAATGTTAGCTGCTTTAAGGGAAAGGGTAAAATAAAACCATTTGAGTTAATGAAAGAAACAGAGGAATTTCTTAAAACTTTCCCACCTTTAGGCTGCAACTGGCACCTGACAGATGATTTGTTCCAGCAACTAGAAAAATTTGTATGCTGTCTATTTGGACAGACATGTTTCTTCTGTAAATACTGCTCATTTTAATATTTTTCATATGTCTGGAAAATTGGATAATACTCTACGACCTTGCCAAAATAGTTTACGGTTACATGCAGAAAGGGCAAATTACCAGGCTGTAATTTGGCGACAATGTCTTCACATTAATATTAATGCTCTTTCTGCAACAAATCATGGGTGGAAATGTGAAGATCAAAAACTCGTTGTTCATTGGAGCAGCCTTCCTAAAACTCCATCTACCTTGATGAGCTTAGTAAAGTGTAACTGTAAGAAGAACAGCTGTAACTCCAGTCGTTGTTCTTGTGTTCGTCAAACACTGCCTTGTACCGACCTTTGCCAGTGTATAGATTGTTTTACTGTACTTAAAAAAAATAATGAAGTGCAGCAGATTAATGAAATAGAAGATTCTGACTCCTCAGAGGGCGAATGATAAGATGAGCTTGCAGGATTAGAGGACAATCAATTATTTTTCAATTTCTTTTATAAATGTATTACTTGATAACAATTATTTCAACATAACTGAAAAAAAAACTCTTATTACAATATTTTTTATATATATAGTCGAAGTTAGTCTAAACATTAAGATTTCTATATCAGTCAATGTGTATGTGTGACAAAATTACATCAAAAAGTAAATGGCAGTCCAAAATGAAGAAAAGTCAATCACCAGAAGTATTTGAAAACAGTTTTTCCATCTATGATTTTTGGAAGGCACAAGATTTGGAAACATATATAAAGGTTTTTCAGGTTTTTTTTATCAAATTAATGTATATTGCAATGTTTTACGAGGTTATTCGAATTTGAGAAACTCACACGACAATAGAAAGTAACGTTTTCATTGTTATGGCTTTATGCAAGTCATTTTATTTGCTGAAAATTCCTGATTAAATACATTAACACATAATATAAGAGCATAGATATATCAGCTTCTTGTTGATACATTAAATGTGCTAAAAAACTTATTTAAAGTTCATTTTACATGAAGTAAACCATGAAAATGGACTTTTTCCGTAAATGACACACCCTGTATTATCTCCCCTTTTCTGAAGCAGTGCGCACATTTAGCCTGGAGATCTCTTCAGATTTGAAATCAGCACGAAAAATACTCCTAGAAACACTTGAAATTTTCTCATATGAATAAAATGTCCACGAACTCAAAATCTAAGCCCTTTTTTGGCTTCTGGCCCATAGCCTATCTTTTCGTTCTAGTGTTTTCCACCGTTTCATTCATTATATGAACAAGATTGTGCCGATATTTTAGTCAGAATTTTCTTAACTACTTTTTTTCATTTTGGAAAGGCTAAAATTCAAATTCCTTTTGCCCACACGCTTATTGTGTAAGTGGCCTTATTTGCACAATTGTTATGCAAAGCTTGATTTCCCAGAAAATGTATAAAATATTTTACAATTATCTCATACACATCGCCCCCTGTGATGAAAGCATATATATATATATATATATATATATATATATATATATATATATATATATATATATATATATATATATATATATATATATATATATATATAGTGTGAGCATGCGTAATGCTAACTTATTTTTAATATAATATTTACATGGGAAGCTTAATTGTAAGTATAGGGTAGACTTGGGTTAGGGTCGCGCGCACGTTTAGAGAAAGATTTTCTATTGTTGTGTGATTAGTTTAAACGTATAAAACATTGAATTAAACTATACAAGAAAGAGACCTGCTTACCAAGTTAGGAAAACGAGGGAAGTAGCTCGAATCTAAACTGAATGAAGTAAAAAGACACCAGTATAAAAGAGGAGAGTCTGAAAATCCTTCTTTTTTTTTTCTTTGTCTCACGTAGGTCAATAAGAACGGTCGAAGTCCTAGCCATGTTGGAATATTTTTTTCCATGTCTAGCTGGGTAGCACGATACTTCCAAGGTGGCGGTCTAATTCGTCCGGAGCTAGATCGGGGTTGCTTTTGAGCAGATATGATGCAAAACCCCAAATCAGCGATGAGGACAGGGTATCAACTGATGCATCTAAAATGTATTATGCAAAAATTATATTGCACATATTATGCATACATCACAAAAATGATGTGCCTCGTCAGCTCTAGCTTTAGATTCAGATTAACGAAGGACAGCATATTTTTATTTGCTCTGCTAATTAAAGAAGGTGATTGAAAATTAAATGCAGATGCTATGATAACCAACATACTAAACCTACCACAGTATTGTATACCATATTCGACATTAATTCAAAATGACCAAAACTTTAACATCGCATATCATTCTACAACCTAATGACTAATATGTTACTTTCCATTTCTTATGTGTCTATGGCCGAAGTTAGCAATGTATACAATCCGGTTCAAAGGAATTTTTAGAAAAGCTGGCATTAGAAGTGTCAATAGATGGGATATATTTTCTAAATAGAAGAACTGATTGCAAAAAGTCTGTGAGTTGAATAACGATTTCACCTCGAACTTTCCAAATGAATGAAAGAAGTTGGAAGGAACATAATGAAGACTAGAGAATGGAATGGCTGGAATATAGCGGCTCCATCAAGATGCGGACACAAATTCCAAGAAATCATTAAATAAATAGAATTTAAATACAATAATATATAGTATTTGTTTTTTTTTTACCTGTATAACTTAATATTTTTTTGTGTATCTTCATCGAAATAAATAATCCCGATCATTTCTTGTTAGTATTTGTCTATCCTTCGTAGGTCTAGCATAGAAACAAATACGACGTGGGAGCCGCTAAGTCTCCAAAAACAACAAGAGCAGCAGCAAAAACAGATATACCAAAAGAAAAAGCTCCTGTGAATACATTCAGTTACATCCATGTGCAAATTGATTGAAAATACTGTATCAATTTTCTTTCTTTTACCTTATGGTCAATTTTAGACACACTGGAAAGACAGGGTGTAAACAATTTTTATTTTCTCCTCAGATTTGCTCATTTGAATTGGGGTGCTATTTTCGGGGCGTATGATGACATTTGTTTGGCACTGAAAATATTGTGTCATCTGTTATTGCATAAGATTTTCATCACGGCCAGAAACTAAGTTGACCTACAACCATTATTTGCAATGGGCTTTACTCCAAGGAAGAGTACTAAAAATGTAACGCTGCATATCACACTGGCAAGCCGTATCAGTGAGCAAATCCAAGCAATTTCGGCTGGATTAGAAACTCATTTAAATCCGGAATCTGTGGTCAATCTGCAAGGAACGACTTCGTGGAATGGACATACGAACCAATAAAATATGCACTGGATGTTTCATTGGAAAAATACAAAAACGTAGATAACGGAATTATTTGTTTTGTTTCAATTAATTTGAATAAGGGTGTATGACAATCAAGCGGTCAGTATAAATCCTCTGGCAGGTTATGTTTAAGGCTTCTTTACAGAGAATTGTCCTACGGCACAAAAGCCTAGTTGATTTGAGTTTATGTTTGGGGATTGGTGCCATAATACTTGTGTTTTTATGTCCAAAGACCGGTCACTGTTTACTTGGACTCAGTTGAACCAAGGCGAGCAATAAATGTGCTGTACTACAAATAAGAAATAGACGAGAGTTTGGTTTTGTAACGAGAACAGTCACGCCACGTAGATTAAATGAAGGTTTCACTTCGGAAGTCGATCTAGGTTAACCGGATCGACATACATTTGAGAAAGGTCAGAGAGTAACACAATTGAAACGTTGCTATAACAACAATGTTGGGTAAAAAGTCTGAATGAAAATAGTGTAAATAATAAGAAATCTTTAACCAAAAAATTCAGACAGAAATTCACATTGGTGCAGTCAGTCGCAAACTTACTCTAGATTCGCTAACGATTTTAGTGTAAGGATCGAACAGACTACAAAAATCTTAGTGTATGTGAGTCACCGAATTTAGTGAATTTTAAAAAGATTAGTTATGATTACCAAATAAAATAGCGGTGAGGACCCTGTTTCTGAAAACAACTTTGACACATCAAGCGTCTCTTCACAAAAATAGAGATTCA
Organism: Acanthosepion pharaonis; assembly: GCA_903632075.3. NCBI lineage: Eukaryota > Metazoa > Mollusca > Cephalopoda > Sepiida > Sepiidae > Acanthosepion > Acanthosepion pharaonis. The sequence continues at coordinate 1,370,054 of CAHIKZ030004686.1, forward strand.
TATCCGTTTGATATCTCTTTTCTCGGGTAGCAATTTATGACAAATTCCTCGCTTCCTTTAATAATTCTGTTGATTAATCGTTAAATGTCTGTACAATTTCTTTCGTTTTGTTTGCTGATCTGTAATTTACTGTCGTGCTCGCTTCATTTATCAAACCAAATAATTCAATTTCTTACCTCGTGATGGATATATTTCTGCTAGATTGAAAAAATCAAATTAGAATGAACTATTTTCAAAATTTGGCACAATATACAAGAGTAAAAGCAAAATAAATCAGTATTTATATAATGCAATTATTCATATAATAAAGTCAACTAAAAAATTGACTAAGCGTGTTTAAGCATTACGAAAAATTGTTTCGGGTAAAATTCACTGAATACAAGGCTTGAGAGTTACTCAATCTACACAGTTACTGAATGGGTTACTTTATCTGAATGTAAGAGGAAGTGGTAGGAATTAGATATTATAAGGATGAAAAGGATAGGTAACAATTGACCCTTAAACTGAAGTGCTTATCAGTGTAATGCTCTGGGAAGCATTAATGCAGGAGACTTTTCCACATAGCAGTAGTTATTGGGAAAAGTTTATGAGTGAGACATTCTCCTTACATTTAGTAATAAGGGAGTGTAATTTGAGTGACGCTGTCCCGCACTGCCAATGAATGCCGAATGATACCTTATAAGCAAATGACTAATATTACCAACTCTTAACAAATTTAACATCTCCAGGCATTAATAATTGCAAATGATCCTTCTTTATATGGACAAGTTATTTGGATGTTTTAAAGGGATCTGTTATTTATCTAGGCATGTTAAAATATATATTTAATCTTGAGAGCTGAGTTTATATATTAGAGAAAAAAAACTGTCGAGTTTATATCATGTTGGCAAGGGAAACAACAAAGAGACATGACGATACAATAAACGGTTGAATTTAAATCACCTCTGGAAACAAAGAGAATAAATGATGTTAATTGTGTAGATATTAAGATTATGCCAAAATGAGTGCACATTTTTCAATTCAATATTTAAGAGAACAAATCTTTCGCCGTAATGAAATAAATGATTTGAATGAGACGCGGACAACTTATGGCACATGAGAATATCGAATAAGTTTTGCAGAAAATAAGCAGACCGTTAAGAGATGCGAAATATTTCAGAAACAAAATGGATGTCCCATGTAATCTGTTATATCACAGACAAGGGATTTGAAATTAAATAGATATGATTCTACTGATGTGTGTTGATAATAACATCGACATACTATTGAGCAATAAATAAATATTGAGAAAGATACAGACTACAGCAGAAGCTATATATTTACAAACATAATGCGACAACCGAAATTCTATAACATAAATTGGAAAGAAGGTTTAGAGTATCTAACACTCAAAAGATATGCTGAAGGCATGAGAAATAGTGTGTATCTTATTTAACAAATTTGTGTGAATTGATGGCAGAACAAGGACAACAAGGGGTTGTAAATTGTCAAGCGTAAACTGAAAACAGAAGTTGTGGAAAGACATGATCGTCCGTTTCTGGAAGTTACCCGATATTTAGAAGAATCGACTAAGATGTTGCAACTTATTTTCAAATGATAAATTAAAGTGAAACTAGGATAAATGTTACGAGAATTATTTTTGCCCACCAATTTTAGAATTGATAAATAATTTTTCAATATCTGTCTATATTTCTGTGATGAAGTACTTAATTATTTATATTATTTAAATTATTCAGACTGTTGTCCTCATCTTTATTTTCATGTTCATGGCCCAGCGTTCACTTGACCCAAAGTGGTAAGAGTTCAATACCTGGCTACGGCAATGCTGAACATAAACTTGAAGAGTTGAATTAAAGGGAGATAACTGAGACATCCGGAAGAGACGGGGCACGTAGAACTAGAGAAGATCTATCGGGGTGAACAAAATAAAAGGTTCAGTTCGAAATTTCAAATCAGCTGAAGAATACCAGAAAGATCAATGGTCGAAACGTAATGATCAGGACAAAAGATATTAGGACAACAGCCCGAACAATATGAATAATATTAATAATTTGCTTTTCATTCATATTTGAACACAATGGTCTAAAACCCATAGAAAAATTCATATATTTCACTTCTGTCTAGCGCAGGGCAATTATTATTCCTTTTAATTTGTTTTTCAACTTCATTTGTTTCATAATCACATGCTTAGTTATAGCTAATGACCTAGAGTAAGCGAATGAAATCTACCTGACATGGTGAAATATTTTGACATAATAAGCATCTAAACCTACAGGTGAGGTCACGATAACAATACGTTCATGATTTGTAATCTACGCCGCTTATACAGTCTCCAATTGTCAGTGTTTCGAAGTCTACTTTCCTGTCTCACCCTTCAAATGTAAAACGGACATCACATTGACACCAGGTCATGATATCTCCTCTACTGTTTATACTTATGAACAGAGTTCAAGCCTTTCAATGACACAACTCATTGATTAAGGCCAGGCCACCGACAAGTAAATCTGAGATACTGAATAGAATATTTACTGTAGCCCACTTTAAACAAGAGAAAACGTGTATATATTAATAAAACCATGAATTAAAATCAAACTCTATGAGAATCATGTCTGGTGTAGCATCAGGACATTCAACATTATTAATATTTTATTTCCTTCGATTACTGCTTTGTACTCATTTTATTCCGGGTTCCGAAGAAACCTAAGTACAGAAATGACATAATGACATTTTCCACTGACCAATTATATATATATATATATATATATATATATATATATATATATATATATATATATAAGAAAGATGTTGTAGTGGTTCCAACGAGAGAAAAGTATGTTTATTAAAAGAAGAGAAGAGAAGTGCCGCAAACGTTTTTTGGTTGTAATGTGGAGTTTTATATATATATATATATATATATATATATATATATATATATATATATATAATGAACATAAAAATCAACACTTAGAGGCGACAGTCTGTTTCGAAAAGAGAAAATATACAAGTAAAATAAATTGACCTAAAGTCATCCAAGTAAATAAATAAACAAACCAATCCCGATAAAGTTACCGTTAGAAAAAAAACAAATAAAGATAATCAACCCAAATAAACACGAATTAAAAACTCTTCCTGCCAAAATAATAGTTAGAATAAACTACAACAATCAACACCAAAATCGAACAAATAGCATTAATTAAATTCTCAAACCAAAACAAAACTATTAAATAAGTGATGTAAACAAATTTTTACCACGTTAATAAAAACACCGATAAAAAATAAATAAATAAATAAAGTAAGAAACAAAAAATAAAAATAAATAAAAACAAGCAAAATAATTTAACCCCCAAAAATAAACGACTTCCGGTAAAATGACCCCCATAATAGAATACCCACAATGCACAACTGACACGTATATATATAAATAGTCGAGAAAATAACAGCACACGTATCCGGGCGATTGCATATAACATGAAACAGATTGTCACCTCTAAGTGTTGATTTCTATGTTCACTTTTATATTTACACACGCTCTATCTCTGATATTGAGCAGTTTATCCCATAAATATAGCACACCATAAGACTATATTTCTTCATACATATATTTCTTCATATATATATATATATATATATATATATATATATATATATATATATAAATACAGTCTTAAGTTGTGCAATATTTATGGGATAAAGTGCTCAATATCAGAGATAGAGCGTGTGTAAATGAAAAAGTGAACATTGAAGTCAAAACTTTGAGACGACAGGCTGTTTCATGCTATACGTAATCGTCAGGCCATATATATAGTAGGCCGATATATATATATATATATATATATATATATATATATATATATATATATATATATATATATATATAATTCCACATTACAACCAAAAACTTTTGTGGCACCCTCTTCTCTTTTTTATATATATATATATATATATATATATATATATATATATATATATATATATTACATGGGTAAAGCCTTTCGTAAGGATTGGGTTGTATTTGTAAGAAAAAAATTTTTTGCATTTCTTTAAGGTATGCACTACCAGGAATCCCTTCAATGGATCTTTTTGGAATCTTTTCCACCTAATCCGAGGACTCAAATACAAGAGGAATTGTTGATTCTCTCATGTGCCACAATATATTATTATTATTATTATTATTATTATTTCCTTTGATTTTTGATGTGTGCTCCTTTATTTCCGGATCCCGCCCATGGCCCTAAGGTTAGAAATGTTATCATGATATTTTCCAATGGTAAAATAACAAAAAAAAATAATATTAATAATATTTTACATTGACAAAGCCCTTCGTAAAGTGTGAGCTGTACTCGTGAGAATTTGTTTTGTGTTTCTTTAAGGCATGGGCCTTCAGGAATCCCTTCAATTAGTCTACTGGAAGCTCCAAATACAACGGGGATTTTTGATGTTCCCATGTGCCACATTTTTGAGATTTCAATTTCAAGGACTTTGTATTTTGATAGCTTTTTGAAGATCTTGAAAGATACATTGCAGTCTGAAGTATTGCCATATCAATAAGGCTGCACCTTTTTTGTGTGCGATCTCTAATAACAATATCCGGCCGGTTAGCTTTGATTGTTCTGTCAGTGTGTATTGTGTAGTCCAATAAAATTATGACAGGTCCAATCTCCGTAATCGGGTCTGGGTGGTGTCATACCATTTTCTTTCAGTGTCCTTCCAGTAGAAGTTACAACTTCTCCATTGCAGATATTGGCCCACTCTGTCATGCCGGTATTTATATTTAGTGGATGTCAATACCGTGCAACCTAGTACAAGATGATCGATTGTTTCTGGGTAATTATCATATAACCTGTATTATGGGCTATCATTGTATTTTAGTATGCGTGCTTGATAATTTGTAGTTAATTATTATTATTATTATTATTATTATCATCATTATTATTAATAATATTATTAATAATAATAATGTTTATTATTGGTTAGCTTGGTTAATTAATGATAAATGTTTCCTTATAGGGAAACAGCTTACATTACTATTATAATTAACTATTCTATCACAAGCCCCAACAAATGAAACAGCCGGTGGAGATCTTGCTGACTACAACAATGATTGCCATAACTCTAAAACTTGAAATAATCTGTCGATTTTCTGCAATTCTGTATTTAAAGACAACGTTCATAAATATTTGTATCTATAGAGCGTGTATCTTCTTTCTGTGTAAGTCGAACCTGGATTTTCTTCCTCGTTTTAAAATGTTCCCATCCCTTCTTGATCATCCTTTTTGATTAGATAATTTATAAAGTGCCGTGCACTGTGACCTCACACCTCATTATTTAATTATCCATACTCGAAATGGAAAATTAATGATTAAATTAATTAAATACGTCTTCATCGACCAGCATTCTAGATTGTGGTAACAACGAGCGAGAAAGGTTTCGCTGCTCAACTTCTTTCTTTTTTTTTTTTTTTTTTTTGCATTTAATCACATCTTCCTCTAACACTGAAATACGAGATTAGCATGGAAATCTGAAACTGAAGCCGAGAGAACAGCTTCAAATTAAGATTTCCGACAGCAGATAGCATGTCAGAATAACGCTATACAGAAATACATGAAGCAAGAAATATCTATTGGATGTCAGGCTGTCAAATGTCTATCTTTAAAGTAAATGAAACGCTGTGATTTGCATAAATCTATGTCAGTGTGAACTGATAATTCTACTGCGACTCCCGACTCCCAGAGACGAGATCAGCTTGGTAGGGGAGCAAAATGCTAAAACTTGTGGAATACGCAAAAGAAAAACAAATAGTGTCAAAAAAATGTATACACTCTTATTCTCTACTCAAATAGTAAAATATATTTGTTATTTTTTTTAAGTAAAAGCTTATTTAACGATACAACGATTTGAAAAAGATAAAAATAATCTGGTCATAATACTGGATATGAGAGGGAAGACCTGAATAGAAAAGACGCTTAACCTTTTGAACCCAAGCGACCGGTTTGCCAGCTGCTGTGTGAACGTCAATATACTGGGGCGGTTGGCATACCACTCAGTGTCATAGACAGCTGAGATGGACATCAAAGGCCGAAGGCGGGAGATCCCGACACATCAGGGGATCAGAGTTCAAAGAAAGACATTTCTTTATGTTCATATTACCTCTCATATATATATATCCCAAAGAGAGTGCCTGTGTCCACTCCATATACTGATATTATTGTTAAGTCTAATCGGTTCAATAAGGTCAAATTGACAGCGGATCTCAAAATTTCTCAAGCTACTTTTAACTGAGACAAGGAATGGCGTGTTAAAGTTAAAACCTCTAAAACGAAGCTTCTCTCGGTTAATCATTTGAGAGACACATTTATGACTTTAATCAGAATGGCTGATGCTAACCTCAAGAAGAGTGATTAGTTGCGCATATTTGAGTTAACATTCTCTGATGACATGAAGTAGTAAGATTTTGTTGAATCACTTATTGTGTATGCTGCTAAAAAAAACTGCTCCAATGTGCTGGTCTAGAAAATTATTCTCCCTAAACTTTATCTTACTATTTATAGTATTATAATATGTATATTAATCATATATAGTATAGTTATAGTAATTATATATAGTATACTATTAACATTATTCGGACAATTGTCTTCATCTTTGTCGCCATATTTATTACAATATTTTCGGCCGTTGAACGCTCCGTCAGTCTTCAGGTTGTTGGAATGTCGAACTGAACCCTTTATTTCGCTCACGTGCCATGTTAAATGTTTGTCAGTTATCAGTTATCTGCTGTTAATTTTCCTCTCCAAGTTCACCACTGCTTAACCGGGTATTGAACTCACACTCTAGGGTGCTGTCACTAGATCTAACCAACTCTTTTATCCACTGTCCTTGAGGACATCTATGTATGAATTCCTGGCATTTATAAACCTAATGCCTTTCGCGACAAAGATGAGGGCAATATTCCGACTAATGTAAATAGTGTACATAATAACTCATGTGGCACCATGCATACCTGACGAGCTGAAAAGAAATATTCATAGATATATGATTTGTTTTTTACGGTTTATCAACCATTTAATAATTATTTAGGGCCGAAAAATATTTTGGGTTTTAAGAATAATTCTTTCTTTACGTTCAAGCGATCTGGAAGAAGGAAAGAGAAAACGAAGAAGAAAGAAAGAAAAAATAATACGAAAACAGGTCATAAGCGAGCACACACACGCTCGGCTGACAGATAACAGGTGTCGAAAAATATCCAGGTCAAGCATCTAACCGAGATCGGGGGGAAATGGAAGTTGTTATCAATTGGTTGAAGAGACGAAGTTTAGGGACAATGAAAAATATTGATAAGTAACAAGTGGAAAGTGTGTCATTGGGATGATAGGTAACAGGTGGGAAGTGTATCTAAGGATATGAAGGCAAACCATTAATACGAAAGCACAGACAGTCTCCAGAATTAGAAAAAGCCACACAAGACGATATCGCTGGAAAATCTTTTTTTGAGATAATAAAGATTTTTATTATCAGCCCTTCAAGCCGGGGAAAATGAAATTCCTTTCTTAGATCATATCCAATTAGCGATAAACTGCTTGACAAATACCACGTGTTAAAAAGCCGAAGGTGTCATCTCAGTCGCTCATGATAAGGGCGATTTAAATTAATATTTTTGTTTTTTAAACAAGGTGTTCTTTCCTAAACAAAGCCACGGATTGTCCACGCCCGACTAAAGACGTCATTTGCTAAATAAGATCACATGACACACGAAGGAGGAGGAAAGATACCCGACCAGGACCTCATTGGCCGAAAGCGGTCACATGACACACGAAGGAGGAGGAAAGATACCCGACCAGGACCTCATTGGCCGAAAGCGGTCACATGACACACGAAGGAGGAGGAAAGATACCCGACCAGGACCTCATTGGCCGAGAGTGGTCACGTGACGCACAAGGAGAATCGGTCGACGCCCTTGTCAAAAGTGTAAGTGTAAGGAGCCGATACGAAGAAGCGAAAGAAGCGGGTATACGCCCCTCAGAGGCACAGTAAGGAAGTGGGAGTGAGAGTGAGTTACCGAAAATGGAAAGTCTCTAACCAGAAATAAGAAGGGTGGTTCGTATTTAGAATTATCGAAAAACCCCTGGCGCCGACAGACCCACCCCAGTTTTGACTGCGTCAATAAAAGCGGGACCTCAACCGACAGAAATCAGAGTTTCAGCCGCGGACGACGAGAGAGATTCAGCCGCGGACGAAGAAAGAGTTTTGAGCCGTGGACGACAAGCAGAAATGAGCGCCCAGTGTTGAAACCGCGTCAAGATAGCTGACCAAGATTCACGCACACTTCTGGACTCTTCTTCAACCAAGAACAAGTAGTTTGAAGAGCGACTTAGAATCAGACCACAGATATAAGTTGTTTTTTTTTTTTCGACTTTGGTCCAAAGACACACCGAAACACAAATTTCTTAGAGAGCAGACAACTTGAAGCCTTAAAGTTGCCTAGTAAAAGCGTTGTGCCACAATCCACAGAACGGGTCGGGAAGTAGACGTAGTCCTATGTACCGAGCAAATAGCAAAGTTTGTTACCTTTTTCTTTGATACGTTGGACCTTGTGAGTTTTTATTTTATTTTATTTTTTTATACATAATTGTGTGTTATCACCCCCGTTAGACTCAACTTGCATTACGGCACCAACCCCTGTTTGATCTCGTCTGTCTAAGATCAATTCACAACGTGGGTAGGCAGACTGGAGATCAGTGCAGTTACCCTGGTAACCAGGCGTTGGAAGCGGGTTGGGAACGACGAGGTTGGTATCAATCTAACCAAAGGGTTAGAACGTCACGTATGGAGCAGCGAGGAGCGAGCAGCTGACGCCGCGGCAAAGACGTCACAGTTGGTGCTGTCCGTGACCAGGATATCAGAGCCTGGGGAGCACGTGACGTCACAGTTGGCGCCGCGACCGGGATCGAACGACACAGTCAACGCTGCGACCGGGGGACGACGTCACACTCATCTCAGAAATATAGGCAGATATAGTATAGTTATAGTTATATATATATATATATATATATATATATATATATATATATATATATATATATATATATATTTGGTTGGATAGATGTGAGTTTGTGTCCCTGGTTTTCACGCTTTAGCGATCGTCAGACAATAAGTACCGCGCATATAGTATGTATATATATATATATATATATATATATAGTATTTATATTAATCATTCCTCTATACTTTGAATATTGCTGCTACAAATGGCCCGGTGCTCCTGCTATATATTTATGGATTTCGAAGAAGAATCCGCAATGCTATTGTTCTTGACCCGGCATCTTGGCGTCAGTTACTTTCCCACAGCTGTAAGGTGGCTACCATATGCCTCTGTGCCGGTAATTCTTCAAATGGACTAGCCGCTGTTATATATAGAATTTATGAATCTCATAAGCAGCACTAGACTGGCAATTTGATCTCATCAATTTACAGTTGGATTAGCTACATGCAAGCGTAAGTTCTATATGCCAATATTTTCTTCCTTGGCACTCTTCCGGCTTCTTGCATTCCAGCCAACATTGATCTTCAAATATTTAAGTCTAACGTCATCTGCTGTCTTCTTGATTCCTCTTCTTTTTTTCCTCTATAATCATGTTTCTTTATTTATTATTCTTTCACACTCAGAACCGCATGTTTCTTAGTGGCTTTACTACCCTTTATTGTGGTAAAAGGATCAACGCACACACACACACGCACAGACAATAATATATGTGTGTGTGTGTATGTGTGTGTACAAGTATATGATTGGTGCATGTGGAATAAATTCCAATAACCAAAAAATAATATTCTTAAAAGTGTGCTCAATATAAAGTAGAGCAAATATAATCATTTATTCGAAAATTATAACATAAAATTTTTATAAAATCACTACAAAAATAGCCATATTGTTACAACACTTGAGAAAATACCAGAAGTGTCGAAACAAAATGGCTATTGTTGTAGTGGTTTTATAATATTTTTATGTTTTAATTTTCAAATAAATATATATATATATATATATATATATATATATATATATATATATATAATGATATTTTTATTAAAATATTTTAAATTGTAACACGGAAATTTCTGTTTCGAGACTTAAAGTTTTTATCTCGTCATAATTCAATGTTCGGCAACTCTGGTGAATATTATTCACATTTGAAAATAGAAAACTATATGTTTGCTTATTAAACAGTTAATATGGAGGAGATTTTTAGTACTAATCAGTGCGTCAGTTTTATCTAATCAGAAGGAAGGTTAACGCTAAATTTCGAAAGTTAAAAAAATAAGATAGATATTAGGGGATGTATGGTAATAATACATGTCTCGGAGAACTGTCTCTTTAATTGCTACGAAGAATTGTTACGAAGAAATATTCTTAGAGATATGTATGTCCCTGACAATGAGTTAATTTTTGTTTTGTTTTTTTTTTATTTTTTATTATTTTAGCATATATTTTAGAAGTCTCTTAAAGGGACCTCTGGTATGGCTAAGCCGTTTTTATATATTTTTGAACAAAAAAATTCAATTCTTTATTCTTTATTTTATTCATTATATCTTTTTTAATACATAGCAATTAAAAATTTAAAAAAACAAGGAATGAAATTATTATATATATATATATATATATATATATATATATATATATATATATAAAGACAAAGAGTGGTTTGCTTTCATTCAACATCTAATCAATAAACATTTATCTTTAGTGTGAAAAAGCGACAACAAATCTTTGGCCATCTCCTCAGATTGTCATCAGTTCAACATTGTGATCTGAATTATCTTATTTTCGTTCAGATGTTAGTTTATTCCAATTTGATTGCAATAATCCCTGCAACTATATTCTAATTTCCATTTATATTTTGGGACGACACCCATTTCTAAATTCTACTCATATGTGCATGTGTGTTATTGTGCAACGTCTATTGACCCGGCCATTAGAATCAGTATGCTGAGTTGAATTTCAGGCAACATCCTGCCTTCACGTCGTAGTAATGGTCCTGGGAAAGTACCTTTTCTAATACAACACACAGTACATTGTAAAACAGAGTACGGTATATCGATTTGGTAGGGCAACATAACTCTTACAGGAAAACAGTGTCGAGCAGTGAAAAAAGTAACTAGAAAGCTATTATCTTTCCCACGAACAATCATGTCGAGTAACGGCTCTTAATGAAAGAAGAGGTTATAAAAAGCTGAGATCGTCCACGTCCTCAAGGAAATGTGACATCTGATAATTCACACACACACACACACACACACACACACACACACACACACACACACACACACACACACACACACACAGACACACACACACACATTTGTGAGTGTCTGCATTTTTGTTTGCTCTCCAGTAGATTCTTCCGCCCTGGGTAAGACGCTAAACTACATACGCGTCCTGGGTAAGACGATAAACTATGTCCAGCAACAAGGCCTCTGATCAGGAGGTTTTGTGGAGCGTGGAACAACTTCTTAATTGCTGGTGTTCTTAGGCACACCCTGACCCGAGGTGGTACTACCTGTTCGGGTCCCAGCTCTGGGCAAATAGTTAACTATTACCAGCAATACTTTTTTTGAAAAAAAATATTATCAGCAATACAATTTTGAAGGAAAAATGTTATGAGAAACAGAGTTCTGACAAAACAAAATATTACCAGCAAGAAAAATGCTGTTGGCATTAGATAACATATTGAGCTTGATATGCTGAAAAAATAAACCAAACCAATCTAAACCAAATCTATCTTAAAATTGTTGTCGGCATTAAATAACCCATTGACTTTGATATGCCGTAAAACAAAATAAACCAAACCAGTAGATCTTTGGAACATCATCATATATAGAAAATATCGCGCCTGAATCAAGATGAATGAGTCAAATGAACGGTTTTGTTTATATCGACTAGTCAGTTAATATCATATATTTTCTTCTTATTTTCCATTAAATTGCCAAAAAGCAAAAATAAAACCATTTTTTAAGAAGTTGTATATGATGCACACTTGTTGAAATAAATTAATAAATATTTAAGCAATTCAAAACATGCATTTGCTTTTATAATTACATTCCTTATTCCGTGTGACCAGAAAGAATAATTATCTTGATTACTATCGATTAATCAATGCATATCATGAATATTATGTTTTAATGTAATCAAAGGTAACAGTTTGACTGCCAGAAGTTAATGACAAAATCTGTCTTCAAAAGATAAATTTATAATAACCAAATTAAGCAATATCTTTGGTCCAATAAGTGTTACATTTTCAATAATTTTTCTCATAAAATGTTTCTTTTCAGTTTCCAGTACTAATTCTGATTCCTGCCTTAGACGCTAAGTACCAGTTATTCGCTTTAAAATCAAGGAAAAAAGGCGTGTTTGCAATCTTGGTAGCAACACAAAAAAATTGAGATAACACATATCCGGCGTCATAATAAAATCTGCCAACCATGTATTATCATGTGGTTAACAGTCAGCGCGCTTACAGAATATCAAGTTGGATAAAAATTCATCTCAAATTCCTCCCTATGCAGAAGCTTAAATTTATAGAATGTGGTTTCTTCATTAAAAAGATAAATAAATTCGTTTTCTGATGTGTCTTTTCATATATTAAGCAACCCAGCTTAAGATATTTAAATTTTTCTAAAAGTGTTGGTCAAATTTCCAACGAAATGACATAGTAAACTGGAACCCTATTAATAACATTTAGAAAATTATATTCTTTAGTCATAATCCATTGTAATGTAAAAAATAATATTGAAAACAATAATTATTTCTGGTCATCTTGCCTGCTATAGAACGACACTTATACGCTTGTTTATTGCTTTATCTAAATAATATGTCTATCTTTAATAAGAGCCAGACCTATTTCTGTCTAAACATCGACATTCTCAAAAAATAGCTTATTTCCTTTTGTGTTTACACGCTGGCGACATTTCATTATCATAATGACGGCTTCTAAAAACAGAAAATTACATATGTTACATTGTTTTTACGTGTATTTTCAATATTTTCTTTCAGAATATAAAAAGAAAAGTCAGATGTTTATCTGCAACTGAAATACATCAAGCGAAAGTAGTAGAACGAAACGGAACGTATAGACTTTGCTGAATATTTTTTTCAAAACAAGTACAAAATGAATTAGACGCATTAACAATTCGAATGTCTATCATGAAAAACACTTTAAAAAAACAAAACAAAAAATGAAGAAAAACGAACCATCCCTTTACACACTTAATACACTCTTCCGTATTATTTATTTATTTTTGTTCGGAGTCGTTATTAGTTTTGGTGGTAACCAACATGGCGCCATCGAAATATATCATTTTTTTTGGGTTTGGCCAAACATTTGCAATTACGAAATGGCTTAAAAATCGAAAACAGCTTCGTCAACGTCTTAACTTAATTAGCGGGACACAGTTCTGCCTTATCGAAAAAAATAATACCTGGAAAAGAAGTGCTACAATTTATCAAAGACAAATGATTGAAGCTTTCTTAAAGTCCGTCTGTCTTTTCTTTTCTGTCACCTTCGAAGAACAAATTATCTTAATTTGTAGATCAAAACCCCTTGAAACTATCAAATGTTATTTTACGCCAGAAACATTATACAGGCAATGTCATGGAAAACTAATTGCATCGTCTACTTTAAATAATGATTAGATTGCGTCATTATTTCTAATAACATAGAGAATTTCTGTCTTGAATTCTCACCACCGAATGTCTTCTTTCGCATAATATATCCCGATTTACGTCCGCATTTTTTTTTATATTTATCGCAACGTTTGCGCTCTTGTGACTTACCGCATATCTCACTTGTATTTGTGTCATGCTTTCAATGGGGAATTTTGAATGAGAATCTTCTTTCTTGCTGGTCTGTATGCTATTCACATTTCTTTATTCATTGTCTCATCCAGCGTCCCTTAGAGAAATATAGACACCGCTTCATGCTTGTAAGTGAGTCTTGAATCGTGAGTCGATTTATCTGCATAACATTTGAATTGAATTCAAGTATTGTATTTTCTGTGCTATATTTAATAATTTGTTGTAATATTTTCACATTATAAATACGTTAGAATGTTCAATAAATGTGTATAAATAACAAAGAAATAATATTTAGTCACTTATGTTTATCATCTCAACCGCGGTTGTTATCATAGCGTCATTATAAAATCCACGTTCTTTTCGTTGGCTATATAAGCTGTTCTTCCCCAGGTCAATATGCGTTTTTTTAAGCATTTCGTCCTAAGTAAAGCAATAAAGTCACATGGATAAATGGAGTTTCTGAGTGTTAGAGTATAAGAGATAAATATTAAAGAGAGAGAACAACAAGCGAACAGGAATAAAGAAAACAGAAGCTAATATTTTCGATCAATTTAAACTATTGGAGGTCAAAGTTGACTGAGAACCAGGAAGCTCGTAGAAAGTTCAAATAGCCAGGAGTGTGATCGAAGAAGATGTTAGCATAGTATTTACGGTTGCCACAAATCTCGTATTGTCCTAATATTAGTAAAGTATAGGTAACATATGGGAAATTTATTAATAAAAATTAGCATAAAATAGCTATAGAAAAGGCACAGATTTAAGTTACATCGGTGAGAAAGGGACTGAAGCCGAGATGCCAGGTCAAGACCAATACCACTGCAAATTCGCCATATATATATATATATATATATGTGTGTGTGTGTGTGTGTGTGTGTGTGTGTGTGTGTGTGTGTGTGTATGGCGAATTCGTAAATATAAATAACACAAGCACTAATATGATATACATTGGGTCCACGAAGAATAATTTTAAAGATAGATGGAGGCAGCATAAGTGCTCCTTTAATAATATAAACAAACGAAATCAGACTTCACTATCAAAATATTTTTGGCACCTGAAAGAAACAAATAAGACACCAAAAGTTAAATGGAAAATTATTGACAAGGCTAGAATATGTAAAGCTTGGGATGACCAATGCCCTTTGTGCCTCCATGAAAAATTGCACATCATTAAACTTATAAATAATAATAATCTATTAAATAATAGACACGAGTTAACGGTTTTTTGTAGGCATCATCAGATTTTTGGTTTGAATTATTAGATAAAAAAATTTATATAACTTGTTTAACAAATAGCCCAATCATCAGATTCATAGTAGGAATAATTAACTACAAACATGCATACTACATAACACACTTCATAATCCATAGCCTAAATTAGTAGTTTAAATACCTTACATATAAGATAACCCTTTATGAAGTCGTCAAAAAACAAACGTTACGAAAGTTTTTCTTTTTTTTATATGCACAATTCCCTTTCATAATAAAATAAAATAAAATAAATAAATAAATCTCCATAGACAAGCAAACTAGACGATGGCCAATACATCTTCCGTTTCATTCTTGACACCCCCACCTTTCCCCGACTTGACACCTTGAAAGTATCTCTATACCGTTACTTATTATGAACACCCTACACTCGCCTACCCAATTCAGACAATTCACCATAGCTGTTACCATGGAGATTTTGATTTCAATTTTAAAACAAGTAAATTTCAGATATACGTTATTCCAACAAAAATTTCGCTTGAAGATGGAACAGAGCCCATTTTACTTTCAACTCAATTTAATTTAAAGGATTATATTGAAGTTTTCGGCTCTTGTTTTGAAACATGAGACCTCTTATGTAGCGATTTGGAATCATATTTTTAAATAAATAATTATATATATATATATATATATATATATATATATATATATGTTAAGGGACCTTACCCATAATAACATAATAGACTATTCCATACGTAATAAATACTACACCTCAAGAGGAAGCAGAGAGATTAGTCTGAAGTCGGGCGACCGGCTGATCGGTTGAACTCTCTGCCTTCGGGCAGGGAGGAACCTGAACGAGGCTGAGCCGAAGGGCGGAGTCTCTTTCGGGGAGGTAAACCAACCCTGAAACCGTTTATACGGGTTCAAAGGGCATATTTTTGGCCGAGCCCACGGTCTCGGAGATCCCACGTTAAACCAGCCTTGTCCCACATGATGCCTTCGTAGGCGGGTGACTAAATACTGGTCAGTCTGAAGTCGGGCGACCGGCTGATCGGTTGAACTCTCTGCCTTGGGGCAGGGAGCAACCTGAACGAGGATACGCCGAAGGGCGGAGTTTCTTTTGGGGAGGTAAACCGACCCTGAACCCGTTTATACGGGTTCAAATGGCCTATTTTTGGCTGAACCCACGGGGTCGGATATCCAACGTTAAACCGGTCTTGTGCCACATGATGCTTTCGTGGGGGAGGGGGTGACTAAATACTGTTCAGTCTGAAGTCTAGAGTGAGGTCCGTCAGAGTCAGTCAGTCGAGTCAGAGGCAGTCCGATACAGAGTCGCTTTCAGACAATTACTACTAAACCTGATTGTTCGTACTAACACTTTCTACTTCTCTGTGTATATCCCTGTTTGTAATATATCTGTGTTATTCCATATCCGTATTCGAGATCTTCTTTGTTGGTTCTACCTTGGACTATCACCGTCGTTCAAGGAACCGGACCCTAACATATATATATATATATATATATATATATATATATATATATATATATATATATATATATATATATATTACGATAAACGTGCAATCAATTTACAAATACATGAATTATTCACACAAAAACTAATGCAAAGGTTAATGATTTAAATGGCGAGACATCCATCATCGCAAACAATTCAAATAATATACAAAATCCTCCGTATCCGTTATGAATGAAATGATCCTTGTTTATATAAATTTCTGCCGTATTAGTTCTTATTTTTACTACAAGCTTTCGTCTGTTCCTACAGACATCTTCAGGTATAGAATAGATGTTGTTCTTGTTTTTTCTCTTAGTAATAAGAGGACAACAAAAATATATGTATTGTTGTATCCGAAAATGCTATTGAAAATGAATTACTGTTTTTGGAGCGCGCTAAAGCAACGCTGAGTTTGATTTTAAATTTTTAAAGGTTGTGCGTTCATATATGGTGATGAACGAATTTTTTACTGGTAAATTTTTCTGTCAAAGTGGCATGAACTATATTGTTCAATAATTACAGTAATGTCGCACTTATTATCCAAAAGTCGCACTTGGATCAGTTATTTAAATTACTATAAACGTGCAATCAATTTACAAAGTAAGAGGTTTTTGTATATTATTTGAATTGTTTGCGATGATGGATGTCTCGCCATTTAAATCATTAACCTTTGCCTTAGTTTTTGTGTGAATAATTCATATATATATATATATATATATATATATATATATATATATATATATATATATATAACTTATCTTTACAATTGGAATTAAGTTACCTCTAGTTAATGACCACATTCACTGACGAATTTACTTCTTAAATTGGCATGATTTTTCAAACTTTTTACGATATCAGTTGTCATTCGGAATCTTGAGCGGATCCCACTACAAACTAATACCGTAAACAGTCTGAAAAATTCTGCGAATTTAAAAATTAAAATTTGTAGCTGAAAATGGTCATTAACTAAAGGTATCTTAATTCTATTTGCAAAGAAAATTTTGTTCTGGCTAATGAGAACAAATATTGCGAGTCAGTTTTAACATATTTCAAATCCCATATTGTGACTCGCCTATATATATATATATATATATATATGTTGTTGAGTAGAAGTAGATGAGGACATGTGGGTAGAAATTTCCTGCTAGCCGGTCCAACTACATGAGAAAGCTGGACTTTTATTAAGTCCAAAGAAGGCAAAGAAAAACAAACACAAGACCGATAAATATATGTAAACAAATATATGTATTAATAACAACAAGAAAGGTACAAGTTACATGGACAGTTACATTGACAGAATGTGTGTGGTGAATATTATGTGTGTGTGTTGTGGTGAGTGTTCGTAGGTACTGTTCTTAGCGTGTTCCCAGAATTTGGGAAACGCTGTCTGTGTGAGCGTTCACATCTGCGAAGCGGTAAGGCTGAAAGCCCGAGGAGAAAAACGAAGAGGCGAAGGGACAACGAGTATTTATCGCCAGGGAAGAGAGACCCCTGGTGAAAGGGTTAACGAACTAAAGGAGGAGTTAACTCCGACAATATATTCTCTTTCTTTTCTTCTGTTATACAGGTGATATATAGAAAATCTTCAAGAATTCATGAAAAAAAAGAGTCAAAGAAAAACTACGTCTATTTATAAAGACAACTCTGGATGTCTGCACTTTTCATTAAATCATTCAATTTATACTTCCCTAATTAATTATTGTTTCAGTTCTTATTTTGTATGTGTTAAATATACACAAAATTTACGCGGATTTCTACGAGATCCTTTCCACTCTAAAACCTCTTCCCTACATTTCCGCAAGTCTCCCATTATCTATCGGTATTTCGCGGGCAAACATTCAGACGTTCAATTGTTTAGTTCCATGAGTTAGGAAATTTCCTGCTAGAAAAGACTATACCACATCCACGATTCATCTTCATTTCCTTCTGGTTCCGAATACAAAAAGGTACCAATTCAAGACAAGGCATCAATCTACCACTTGAAGTCAAGGCACCAATCTACCAATTCAATTCAAGCATCAATGTACCGCTTGAATTCAAGGCACCAATCTTAATCTTTCACTTTCTACCATCTTCTATGTTATTCTAATCACATTCCTTACACATATAATTTAAATCATATTGCACTATCTGGTGTGGGTTTCGAGTCTTGTATTAGGCAAAAGATTAACAAAAAATATGCTTTGGTTTTCATGGAAGATATACTAAGTTTATTGCAGTGTCATATGTCATATATTTCTATATACTTACGTAATTCATTGGTAGTCGTTGAGATTGAAGAAGAGGCATAAAAATCATTAGCATATTTAACAGCATACAATGAAGAGACGACTGAATCTGTAGATATTTTGATATTTTTTGTAAATATCTATTCTCGATTATATTATTGTCGGACGATTCAAAGTATACCATATACTAAGAGTATAACCATAATGGTCACTTATATCGTACTTGTCATGAGGTCCTGTTAATTTTCCAAATTATCTGTCTTTTTCTTCAAATGCTGATCGCTTGTGCAGCTATGTCCCATGTAAGGCAAATATTCATTTATATATTTACTAATACGAAAACATTTCTACATGAAATATTATTATTATTATTATTATTATTATTATTATTATTATTATTATATTTCGTTTGATTTCTGGTGTGTACAGTTTTTTGCCGGGTTCCGCCTAGAGACCTTAGGTCAGAAATGACCTCATTACATTTTCCGCTGAGCAATTAAAAAAAAACAAAAATATCACATATATTTCTTAGATAAAGCCCTTTGTAAGGTTTGGCTGTACTCGTGAGAACAATTTGTTTTTATTTCTTTAAGTCATGGCCTTCCAGGAATCCTTTAAATGAGTTTACCGGAATCTTTTCCAACCAACCCGAGGGCTCCAGGTACAACAGGGATTGTTGATGTTCCCCTCTGCCACATTTCTGAGATTTCCATTTCAAGTTCTTTGTATTTTGATAGCTTTTTGAAGATATTCAAAGACACATTGCAATCTCAAGGGACTGCCATATCAATAAGGAGGCACTATTATTTATTTCTTTTTCTTTTTTTCTTTTTTTTTGGCAATCTCTAACAACAGTGTCTGTGCGGGTGGCTTTGATTATCCTCACTGTGAGTATTGTGTAGTCCCATAAAATTGTTACAGATCCTGTCTCCATAACCGGGTTTGGGTGATGTTTCAGTTTCCTTTTCGTAGAAGTTTCAGATTTTCCAGTGCAGATATTGGCTCCATTCTGTCATGTCAATTGTTTCTGGATATTTATTACAGAATTTGCGTTTGGGCCTAATACAATATTTTAGTATGTGTGCATGATAATTTCTAGTTAACAAGAATTGGTCCTGAACAGCAAAGATAAAACCTTCGATTCCAGCTTTTAACCCTGCACTACATAGCCACTGATATAAGGTCAGAAATGGTGCCATGACCTCTTCCACTGATCATTCTTTTATCTCAGATAACCCACATTTTGAATAGAAAAATATCTTCCTAATTTTTGAGCTGAATTTGCGAGTAAAATATTTCGTATGTCTTTTAGGCATGGGCTACCATTAACCCCTTCCATGAGTTTATCGTAATATTTTCCAATCAATCTGAGGGCTTCAAATACAACTGGTATTTATGACGACCTCATGGACCACAATCTGGATCAGGATATTTTATGGTTTTTGCCGATCTTCAAAGACACATTACAATCTTCAGAGACTGCCATGTCAATAAGAAAGCAGATTTTGTTCTTGTGGTCTTTGATCATGATCATTATTATTATTATTACTATTATTATTATTATTATTGATTTGTTATTGTTAGAGATTTTTTTATTGTTGCTCTTGTACTTGTTATTCATCTTCTTCTTCTTCTTCCTCTTCTAATTATTATTATTATTATTATTATTATTATTATTATTATTATTATCAGTAGTAGTAGTAGTTGTAGTAGCATCAGCAAGTAGCAATATAATACTAACATTACGACTACTACTACTACAGTAACAATAGTAGTAACATTAGTAGTACATTTTTCCTTTGCTTTGTGTAGACCGATTTTCCCCAAATCTAAACCTGAGATTTCAAGAGACAAGACATCCTGTATAAGAAGACTCAACCGGATAGAAAAAAAAAAACTGGATCAGACTCCCATAGCCGAGAAGTGCGGGATAAGGAAATGTTATCTAGCCATTTAGACATCTGAAAATTTTATTATTAAAATGATGAGACCAAGCTGCCGGTTGAATTCTGTGCTTAAACTCGCATCGTCGAGGTAACAAAGAGGAAATCTCATCAGAAATATTACAATGGAACTACTTAGGAAAGGCACAGTGAAGCAACATTGCGGCGAGTGAGAATATGAGTGAAACCGAGATAAAAGATCAAGACTGATAAGTTTCTACTTTATATTTACTATCTTCACTATTCTAAGAGTTTTACTAAATACTCTTCCTTGTAATTCTTTTATTGTACAGGGTACGGCAGAAATACTTGCCATATATACCGACCACATAATAGTAAGACACTAAGTGTTATTTCTGGGAGGCATGTGTAGAAGGTATCTCCGCCGTACCTTGTATTTATTAAAGATGCAAAACATCATTGATCATTACAGAAATGTATGCAGTGTCATTTTATTTTAATTTTATTAATTTCCCTTAGAGATCGACAGATGTGAAAATTAAAAAAAATGAGTAAATATTACCATTCCTTAACTCGGTCGGGTTTTCTGAACGGATAGAAATCCTTTACATCAAGTAAGATAAAGGAGTAATTATGCATATGTTTCATCATTCTATGAGACATATCTTCTCATGTCGATTTATCAACCGTACATTTTATTTCAAATGTTTTTCTTATTTCAAAGATAGATTTCAGTGACCTTTTTTTGTAGGCTTTTTAATTCCTGACACAGAACATTAAAATGTAAATAAAACATGTGTTATCTCAACTTTTTAAGTATCCCTCCCTCTCTCTCTCTCCCTCTCTCTCTCTCTCTCTCTCTCTCTATCTATCTATCTATCTATCTATCTATCTATCTATCTATCTATGTCTCACACACACATGGCAGTTGTAATGTCTTTTTTCATAATTTTACATTTAATAGAAACAGACTTTGAAAATGAAATAGTAATGACCTGATACAGTAACATTCTAAAAGGTAACGAAGAAGAGAATATGTGAGTGTCACGTACCTCGATAACTCATTAGTCATGCAACCTTGGGAAAGATGACTGAACTTGACAAGACGAAAAAAAAATAGTTGATGCGTACAAAGAATGCGATAGGTATACAACACTTTCCAAGCGTTGAAACGTTCCTAGATCGACAATTCATAGCATTATTAAGAAGTCCAACAAGACTGGTTTTGCTGAGAATTAATTAAGAACGAGCAGTAAAAGTTAATTTCTGAAAAATTCAAAAGGAATATTGCTAGTGATATCTAGAATTATCATTTCACGAAGAGTGTCACAAGATGCTTTCATCAAGCTGGAAATCGATCTTGTCGCTCAAGGAAATAAAGCCTAAGCTTAAAACACTTAAAATATAGATTACTTTAATACTAGAAGACTTCTGGAACACAGGAGTAAATATTGTAATTCTGTTTTATGGTTAGATGAAACCAAACTAGTATTCACATGAACTCCTGTTATGCATTGCGAAAAGCTAATAAACATCACAAATCAAAAAAAGCCCTTTCTGCAATTAAACATTTATGTGGGAGCATTTTGACTTGGTGATGTTTTGCCGTTTCTGGACCAGGTGAACTAGTTAGAGTACAGGGTATCTTGGAGGAAGAGAAATATCTGGCTCTTCTTAAAAGAATATAAAACAAAATGCCAGTAAGCTGTCTTTGGAGCATCTGTAGCTGTCCCAACATGACAATGAACGA